>OY992877.1:44119778-44177278 GCA_963921405.1 Cepaea hortensis
TCTTCATCCTCCCTCCTCCTCCCCACCTTCTCCTCCCCTCTCCTTCTCCCTCCGCTCCTCCCCTCCTCTCCTCTTCCTCCTCCCTCCTCCTCCCCTCCTCTTCCTCCATCTCCCTCCTCCTCCTCCATCCTCCCCCTCCTCTCCTCCTCCTCCTCCATCTCCCTCCTCTTCCCTCTCCTCCTCCCTCCCTCCTCCTGCGGTCTTCTCCTCCCTCCTTCTCCCTCCTCCTCCTCCTCCTTCTTCCTCTCCCTTCCTCCTCCCTCTTCCCCCTCCTCCCTCTTCCTCCTCCTCCTCCCCTCCTCCTCCCACCTCCCTCCTGCCTCCTCCTCCTCCCTCATCCTCCTCCTTCCTACTCCTCCCTCCTCCTCTCTCCTCCTCCTAATCCCTCCTCCTCCCTACTACTCCGCCTCCTTCCTCCTCCCTCCTCTTCCCTCCTCCTCCTCTCTCCGCCTATCTCTTCCTCCCTCCACTCCTCCCTCCTCCTCCCTCCTCCACCTCCCTCTTCCTCCTCCCAGCTCCTCTCCTCCTTTTTCTTCTTCTTCTGCTGCTCCTGCCGCTGCTCCATTTACCCAAGTTAATTGTTGGGGAAGATGTAAAGATCTTTCAAGTGCTCTTTCTAATGCTTTTTGTAAGTTGGTCTTCGTTTATCTAAGGTTGTTCTAACTGCAACCAATAAATGATTAGACAGACAGACAGACAGACAGACAGACAGACAGACAGACAGACAGACCGACAGACAGACAGACAGACAGACAGTCGGGAACGGGAACTTATATGACTACTTATATGAATTAAATGAGCTGCTCCCCATCAGGAGCTGGGCGAAGCCGGGCCGGATCAGACAGACAGACAGACAGATAGACAGACAGACAGACAGATAGATAGTCGGGAACGGGAACGTGAGCTTATATGACTACTTATATGAATTAAATGAGATGCTCCACACCAGGAGCTGGGCGATGCCGGGCCGGGTCAGACAGACAGACAGACAGACAGACAGACAGACAGACAGACAGATAGTCGGTAACGGGAACGGGAACTTATATGACTACATATATGAATTAAATGAGATGCTCCCCACCAAGGTCTGGGTGATGCCGGGCCGGGTCAGCTAGTATATATATATATATATATATATATATATATATATATATATATATATATATATATATATATATATATATATATATATATATATATATATATATATATATATGGAATGATGGAATGTTAGAAAGTTAAGTGAGCTTGGAAAGTTACAAAATTTTATAAGAGAAATGGAAAGTATGAAATTGAATATTCTAGGCGTACTTACGTGAGATGAGATGGAAGGGATCAGGCAAAATTATAAACGAACAACACACAACAATTTATTCTGGAGGGGATATACACGAAAAAGGAGTAGGGCTAATATTTGATAAACAAACAGCCAAATCAATTAATGGTTACTGGTGTATTTCAGACATAGTTATTAAGGTCACATTGAAAGGCAAGCCAATAGATATAAATATTGTACAAGTATACGCACCAACAACAAGCAGTGGTGATGAAGAAATACAACATTTTAACAATGAAGTAGACATAGCAATGTCTCAAATTAAAACAAGGTATAAAAATAATATTAGGTGATTTTAATGAAAAAGTAGGAAAAGGAAACATTATGGATGTAGTGGGGAATTGTAGTTAGGTATAAAAATGAATGAGGAGAACAACTAATAGAATGGGCAAATATCAATGATATGATAATTGGAAACACCCGGTTTAAACACCATAAAAGACGACTTTACACATGGAAAACCCTGATAAGAAAATACTCAACCAAATTGACTACATACTTATTATTATTAATAAAAGGTTTCTGAATGCGTTAATTAATGTAAATACTGTGCTGGGTGCTGGCTGTAATAGTGATCATGTACCACTTTGTGGTATAATAAAAGTAAGACTGAATAGAAGAAAAAAGTGGTTAGGAACATGAGACTTAATAAAGAGGTTTTGAAGGTAGATATAGAAATTCAAGAACAGTACAGAGTGATTGTGAAAAATAGGTATAATGCAATAGCTAAAATACAGAATATAAACGAAAAATAGGAAATGTTAAGGGATTCCATTCATCAAACGAGCAAAGAAATATTACCGGAGAGAAGCCAAAAGGCTAAGAAAAAATGGATAACTGTAGAAATATTAAAGTTGACGGCCGAAAAAAAAAAGAGTAAAGGTTATAAGCATGTGTATACTGAGATAAATAAAGAAATAAGAAATAATTGTGTGAAGGCAAAAGAAAATTGGTTAAATGAACACTGCAAAAAAATTGAATTAAATTCTATTAAAGATACAACAAATATGCACAAATAAATCAGTGAGATTACAGGAAGAAAAATAAGAATAAATACAGGTTGTTTAAAGTCAAAAACAGGAAATATATTCTTGGAGGAAGATGCTATAATGAAGAGGTGGAATGAGTGTATAAGAGACTTATATGATGGAGAAAGGGCAGAATTAACAGAAGAAAGTAACTTAGGAGGTTCACCTATTCTAAAAGAAGAAGTTGATGACGCTATCAAGCATATGAAGAAAGGAAAATCAGCTGGGCCAGATGGAATCACAATAGAAGAATTGGAAGTAATGGGAGAATTTGGAGTAGATATATTAACCAAAATGTTGGATGATATTTACAGCAGTGGATATATACCTAGCGATAGCGCGCTGACTAGCACGCAGGCCTGTCGTCCCTGTGGTCATGTGTTTGAATCTCCATCAATACGAATTGTTTAAACTGACATGGGCTCTCAGATCAACTCATCCTAACATGAGTACCATGAAATATCACTGGAAGTTAAAGCGGATGGGTAGTGATCACAGGACTCATCGAATCCCGAATGATCCGTGCAAATATACACCTAGCACCATATACCCAACAGACTCAAGATGTGTAAAAGGTACTTAGTGTGTACTTATATGCCAGACACGACATCCCCCTGTTTCTTCTTTATATCATTTATGATTAAATATAGGATGTTTTTTTCAGTATGAACAAATACGTAATACTTATCTTTAATATTGACATATTTATGGACAGTAACCCGTCCTCTGCCAGGTCTCTCTGGCCGAGGGGTTACAACACTTTCTCCGTAATCCCGTTTATCACGCAGAGTCTCGTAGCGGGCGAGAGCTGGGAGCGGTTCGACCCCCGCTGGTGACTTGAGGGATAACTGAGCTGGCCGCTCAGAAAGGAATGGCAAACTACTTAGCGTAATATTGCCAAGAAATTAACAGACAGCTGAAAGATGCTGCTGTTGACAGCAATGTCCTGTAAAGGATATGCGAATTAAAAGCTGATGTCAAGCTGACATTTGGTCGAACTTTCTACAGATTATATTAATCGAATGTGACAATGTTTTCTTGTTCCGCTAATCTTCGTAAATGAAATTATCTTAGACCGAAAATAGAAAACATGAGATTATGTACCAAATACACAGTACAACATAAAATCAGGTACCAAATGCAGAGGACAACATACAATTATGCACCAAATACAAAGGACAATATACAATTATGTACCAAATACACAGTACAACATACAATTATGCACCAAATACAGAGAACAACATACAATTATATTCCAAATATGGAACACATACCTTAATAAGTCACGCAAGCAACATTCTTTTAAAATTAATCTAGGGCAGACTTTACAAGAAAATTTAAGAAATCATAAACATAGTGGAAGCCGGCTTTGTACGAAATAGACGTACACGAGACAACGTATTATCATGAATAGAATTAGTTTTGATAAAGCAGAGAGCGCAATGTATATCTGGACTCTTGCTACTCACACATATTTGCGGAGCTCCGGTAGCGTAGTGAATAAACCCTCGCCTGTCGGCCTGGCGGTCATGGATTCGAATCTTCACAGAGGCGGACTTTTTAAATTGACCTGGGCTCCCGAGTGGACCAGGCCAAACATGTCTACCAAGAAATGTCTTGGGAAGTAAACTATAGGCGGTCTGGTATTGACCATGTCATTAGTTATTAAAACAAACCCAACTGAGCAGCATGAAATATTTGGGGCATGCATAAAAACATGCATATCTGGAAAAGAAACTATGGGTTGAGGTTATTGGAGAAGTGGAGACGGGGAAGATAAGAACGTGGATGGATCCAAGATGTGGTAGGTAATTTACACATGGCAGCCACAGAGGCCGGGCGTCTGGCTTGTGGTGGACGATACATTTGGAAAGACTTATGGGAGAGAGTTTCTGCGTATGACAAGTAACTGGATGATGGTGGTTTATTTTCAACATAAAGCCGTGAATCCATCTGATAACACCATGCTTTATTTCAACATAAAGCCATGCATCTATCTGATAACACCTTGCTTTATTCCGTTCCTTTTTCTATTCTACGTTTCTCTCACTCTCTGTTTCTCCCTCCGTCTCTCTCTCTCTCTCTCTCTCTCTCTCTCTCTCTCTCTCTCTCTCACTCTCTCTCTCTCTCTCGTTATCTTTTTTTTCTGTCTATAGCTATTTGTCGCTCTCTTCCTCTGTTTGTCTCTCTTCCTCTGTCTGTCTGTCTCAATATTTCTGTTTGTCTCTCATTATCTCTCTGTCTCTTTTTTCTTCGCCAATCTCTCTTTCTGTCTCTCTTTTTCTCTGTCTGTTTCCCTCTGTTTGACCATATCTTTTTCTGTCTGCCTTTCTCTCTATCCTCCCTTTTTTCTCTCCCTTCTTCTCTCGTTTTCTCTTCCTCCATCTCTACACTCCCCCCCCCCCTTTCCCCTAATAAAGTTTATATGGTTCACTAGCAACAAGAACAGTCTATATTGATTTCTTAGCATTTTCATAACTTCCTTCCAATCCCACGTTCTCGGAAGTACGTCTGTTTATCTTTTTTTCTATTTACTATTTTATTTCTGGCTTCATTTTTATCTCATTTCTATTACGATGTTTATTTCTGTTTTCCCGTTCCTGCCTTTCAGTGTTTACACATTTCTATAATTGCAGTAAGATTATTCTTTTATCCTGGTTGTGATTGATGTCATGTCGACATCTGTTTTAGCGTATAGAGTTTCTTTAATGTCTTTAGTATTGTTTGTTTTTTTCTTTCAAACAAATTATAGATTGTCTGGACTATCTAGCCTGACTGACAAGTCAGGTAACTCATCAGGTTAGTACCGGTGGATTTCTGTTCCCTTGAGAACCCCATGTTATTACAATCGTGTGGCTACCGATTCGTTGTTAAGAATGGCAGTTAAAATTACTTGCATATCCTTTACAGGACGTCGCAGTCAACACCAGCATTTTGTGCTGTTGTCATCTCTTGACAAGTTTACGTTCTTTGCCCGCACGCATACCGTTTCATAAGAAACCAACGCAAGGCGTTCTGCTGCTTTATTATGCGTTATGTTGATGCCACCCTCTTGATAGCAACAAATCGTAATGAACTACTGAAAATTATAAATACAGTTGTTGTAAGAAGTGAAGAGATGGACCTCATCTTAAATAATAGGAAGACAGAAGTAATTGTAATATCAAAGAACAAGATCATTCATAAATGTACAAGTCAATTGTTTTAATTTAATCTGGGGCTGGCCCAGAAAATTTTAAAAAAACCCTACTAGACACAAAGATAACATAAGATGGAAGATGTATCATAGATATGAAGATCAGAATAGAACAAGCAAAAACTGCCTTTTATAGAACGGAGAACAGCTTATGCATAAAATTCCTGTCATTGGGGGATAGAACAATCAATCTTGCATGTTACCTAGAACCAGTTTTAACATGGGGCTGAGAATCCTTGAAAAATTAGTAAATAGCGCAGACACAAAATAAATCCCCTGGGGTATCATATTTATAGTTGTACAGAGTAAGCTGGCCAAGGAATTTGGTCAGTCGAAAAACGTAATCTATACGTTGAAAGAGGATAACACACAAAGACAACTTATCATCAACATCAGTAAGAGACAGTGTCATTTTATTGGTGGAATTATGAAAAGAGAAAAACTGGGACATGTTGAGGCAACTGGAAAGATTTGTGTGTGTGTGTGGGGGGGGGGGGGGGGGGGGGAGACAGACGATGGCAGGGAGATAAGATTGTTGTTTCCCTTTGTCAAAGCAAGGGAAAATGTCAACATGCGAATTAAACATTTTCCCCGTTTTTTTTAGACCGGAAGTTGTGGAGAAGCGTTACTTCCACGTCAGTCGGGAAGGCACTTAATGATGATGAAGTCAAAAAAACCTTATTTGCTTTAAAATTGCATGTCCTTAGCAGGACGCTAGGATCAACACCAACCCCGGGTTGATTTCCTTAACAACTTTACGTACAGTCGTTTGCCATTGCTGTGTGAACGAGACGTGAACGTTGACGTCAAACTGACCAGTGTATGGCGTTGAACTCGCTACACCACCGTCATCGCACCGGAAGTGTAAGAGCTAGAGAGGAGACATGAGTCGGCTGTATGATGTAAGTAAAGTAACAGACCCATGTTTATGCCATAAAGGGCTAGAAAGGAGACATAAGTCGGCTGTATGATGTAAGAAAGTAACATACCCATGCTCACGTCATGAAGGGCTTGTGATGAGAAATGAGTCGGCTGTATGATGTAAGTAAAGTAACAGACCCATGTTTAATGCCATGAAGGGCTAGAGAGGAGACATGAGTCGGCTGTATGATGTAAGTAAAGTAGTAACCCATGTTCTTGCCATGAAGGGCTAGAAAGAAGACATGAGTCGGCTGTATGATGTAAGTAAAGTAACAGACCCATGTTTATGCCATGAAGGGCTAGAAAGAAGACATGAGTCGGCTGTATGATGTAAGTAAAGTAACAGACCCATGCTCACGTCATGAAGGGCTTGTGATGAGAAATGAGTCGGCTGTATGATGTAAGTAAAGTAACAGACCCATGTTTAATGCCATGAAGGGCTAGAGAGGAGACATGAGTCGGCTGTATGATGTAAGTAAAGTAGTAACCCATGTTCTTGCCATGAAGGGCTAGAAAGAAGACATGAGTCGGCTGTATGATGTAAGTAAAGTAACAGACCCATGTTTATGCCATGAAGGGCTAGAAAGAAGACATGAGTCGGCTGTATGATGTAAGTAAAGTAACAGACCCATGTTCACGTCATGAAGGGCTAGTGAGGAGACATCAGTCGGCTGTATGATGTAAGTAAAGTAACAGACCCATGTTTAATGCCATGAAGGGCTAGTGAGGAGACATGAGTCGGCTGTATGATGTAAGTAAAGTAACAGACCCATTTTCGTGCTATGAAGAGCTAGAAAGGAGACATAAGTCGGCTGTATGCTGTAAACCCCTGGCATCTCAGACGATCTAAACGAGATTGTGGATGCCCGCAAAACTGCAGTGATAAACAACGAACTACTAAGACTGGGGATAGACATTGTCGCCCAGCAAGAGACCAGACTCCAAGAATTTGGAAGCATCAAGGAGGGGGACTTCACTTTCTACTGGCATGGCAAGCCGTGCGGAGAGACCAGGGAGCATGGAGTTAGCTTCGCTATCAGAAACAAGCTGCTTAATTCCATCATACCACCAAGTGATGGCACTGAAAGAATACTGAAGCTCCAACTCCAGACAGAGGCAGGCCCAGTCAGTATTATAAGCGTTTACTCCCCAACACTAACTGCAGCATCAGAATCTAAAGACAAGTTTTATGACAACCATAGCAAAGAAGTCAGTGAAACACCAGAGAAACAACATCTTTTTATCCTGGGGGATTTCAATGCCAGGGTTGGCTCCGACCACAAATCTTGGCCTTCATGTCTAGGACAGTTTGGCGTTGGGAAGATCAATGACAATGGACAACGTCTCTTGGAATTATGCAGCCACCATAATCTGTGCTTGACCAACACCTTCTTTGACACGAAACCTCAACACAAGGTGTCATGTTGGAACCCCAGATCAAAGAACTGGCACCAACTCGACCTGGTGCTCACTAAATGCAGCAACCTCCGCAATGTACGGCTGACTCGCAGCTACCATAGTGCTGACTGCGACACCGACCATTCACTCGTCTACAGCAAGGTGAAGATAAAGCCCAAGAGAATCTACAGAAGCCGAACAGAAGGAAGACCACGCATTGACACCAGCGGCACCCAAAATAAAGAGAAGGTCAACAAATTCATGCAGGCTCTAGCGGATACTCTGCCTGGCCCCACAAACGAAAATTCCACCGAGAGATGGAGTCATTTTCGTGACACCATCTACAATACAGCACTATCAACATTTGGCAAGAAGCAAACTAAGTCAACCGACTGGTTTGAAGCACACTCTGAAGAGATGCTCCCAGTCCTGGAGATAAAGAGACATGCATTCTCAATGTATAAAACATCACCTTCAGAGAAAACACTGCAGGCATTGCGAACGGCCAGAAATAGAGTACAACAGATGGCAAGAAGATGTGCGAACAGGTACTGGCTACAGCTCTCTGCTCAAATTCAAACTTGTGCAGACACTGGAAATATAAGAGGAATGTACGAGGGCATCAAGCAAGCTGTCGGTCCATCAAAAAATAAGATGCCCCCTTTACGATCAACTGAGGGGGTAATCATAAAAGATCGAGCGAAACAAATGGATCGCTGGGTAGAACACTACTCAGAGCTATACTTAGTGGATAACACTGTCGGTGAAGAAGCTCTGGAAGCCATCGATCAACAGTCCGCCATGCATGCCCTGGATAACAAACCTTGCCTCACAGAAATTAGCGAAGCACTAGACTCTCTCAAATCCGGCAAGGCACCTGGAAAAGATAGTATTCCACCTGAAATTTTAAAATGTAGCAAAGAAACAATCATCCCAGAACTGTATGCAATATTTCAGCTCTGCTGGAAAGAAAAATCAATACCACAAGATATGAAAGACGCAAACATCGTTACCCTTTATAAAAACAAAGGCGACAGAAGCGACTGCAACAACTATCGCGGCTGGTCTGAACACATAACATGGGGACGTGCTCTATGTTGAGCAACACATGACTGCAAACTCATGCAGGTCTCTGTGCTGGGGGACGTGGCACAAGCTACCAAGTTGTTGCTTTGTGCGAGGCCTTCTGTAGGTGGTTAGCTACTCTGCGTGAGGAGAGAGAGAGAGAGAGAGAGAGAGAGAGAGAGAGAGAGAGAGAGAGAGAGAGAGACAGACAGACAGACAGACAGACAGACAGACAGACAGACAGAGAGGCTGACAGACAGACAGACAGGCAGGCAGGCAGGCAGGCAGGCATGCATGCAGGCAGGCAGGCAGGCAGAGAGAGAGAGAGAGAGAGACATATAATGAGACATAAAGAGGGGCATAAATAAAGACATAGAGAGAGACATCAAGAGACACAGAGAAACATAGGTATACAGAGAGACACACAGTGAGACATAAAGAGAGAGAGAGAGAGACATAGAGAGACAGAGAGAGAGAACGAGGGAAAGAGAGAGAGAGAACTAGAGAAAGATAGATAGATAGATAGAGAGAGAGAACTAGAGACAGACAGACAGACAGACAGACAGACAGACAGACAGACAGACAGACAGACAGACAGACAGACAGACAGAGATCTATATGAAATACTACCCGGTGCTGTGATGGCGATCCTCTATTTACTTTAACAGCTATGAGAAATTAAACTGTCTTATTCTTAATACTCTTACAAAGTGATTAAAAATTAATGCTGTATGTCTCCTAATTCGGTAAGTAAATGAGGGTTTACATTCTAGCAGACTAAACACGCTCTCGTCGTTTGCTTAAAGTTTCATGTTGAAATTTTCCCAGAAGGTGTTACTTCAGTCTATTTCAAACAATTCTTAATAACACCATCAACAGGAAAGCATTCTACGTGCCATCTCTATCCATTTGCACTTTGCGAAATGCCAGCCTTTTTAAACACCAGTAAATGTTAACTAATTAGCATTTCCCGCTTTTCCTTGGTTCAGATTTTCTACACAGGAATTTATTTATGGACCAGATGCTTCCAGGGTGGGTCCAGTCTGTTAAACATGGCTACCAGAAATTGGTCTGGGAAGTTAAAGACGTGATACTGATGACACCAGCTATCGTGAGCCGATTGATGGAAACTATTTGCCTTCTTCTTTCTCCTTCATCTTCTGCGTTCCTATTTTAAGGGCAGTGCGTCACATCGGTTAGGCACCTAAAAGGTCAGTGTGTCCAACTTGGCTATGCATTGTGTAAGATTTCTTCCTGTATACAGATTCCATCCGAGGTAACAGAGTGCTCTATCTAAAGGAGGATATTTTTTTTTAAACTTTCTAACAATTTTGCCATCGCAGTTGCTTTCCGGCCTACTCTTTGCGATTTCCCTTTTGCCGTTAAATTTAAACGTGCAGAACTTGTACACGGAACCGCCTATTTTCAATTTTATCCGAGAGGGATAAGTATTTTACAACCCAAGAGATCAGGGAGGCGTGTATCAACATTAGACAGCAATGGTTCTTGGGAAAATTCTCAGCTCTATGAATGAACCATGCACCTCGTGAACCTGAGCCGGATACCGTAACCTCTCAGGCACGGCTACTCAATCTATGAGCCTATTGTATGCTGGACACATAACATGGGAACATGATCTCTGTCTGAACACATACATGGGGACGTGATCTGTGTCTGGACACATAAGATGGGGACGTGACCTCTGTCTGAACACATAACATGGGCACGTGATCTCTGTCTGAACACATAACATGGGCACGTGATCTCTGTCTGAACACATAACATGGGCACGTGATCTCTGTCTGAACACATTACATGGGGACGTGATCTCTGTCTGGACACATAACATGGGGACGTGATCTCTGTCTGAACACATAACATGGGGACGTGATCTCTGTCTGAACTGTGAATGTAATCTGTGTCTGAACTGTGAACGAGATCTGTGTCTGGACACATAACATGGGGACGTGATCTCTGTCTGAACTGTGAATGTAATCTGTGTCTGAACTGTGAACGTGATCTTTGTCTGGGCACATAACATGGGGACGTGATCTGTGTCTGGACACATAACATGGGGACGTGATCTCTGTCTGAACACATAACATGGGGACGTGATCTCTGTCTGAACACATAACATGGGGACGTGATCTCTGTCTGAACACATAACATGGGGACGTGATCTCTGTCTGAACACATAACATAGGGACGTGATCTCTGTCTGAATTGTGAATGTAATCTGTGTCTGAACTGTGAACGTGATCTTTGTCTGGGCACATAACATGGGGACGTGATCTGTGTCTGGACACATAACATGGGGACGTGATCTCTGTCTGAACACATAACATGGGGACGTGATCTCTGTCTGAACACATAACATGGGGACGTGATCTCTGTCTGAACACATAACATGGGGACGTGATCTCTGTCTGAACACATAACATGGGGACGTGATCTCTGTCTGAACACATAACATGGGGACGTGATCTCTGTCTGAACACATAACATGGGGACGTGATCTGTGTCTGGACACATAACATGGGGACGTGATCTGTGTCAGAACTCTGAACGTGATCTCTGTCTGAACTGTGAACGAGATCTGTGTCTGGACACATAACATGGGGACGTGATTTGTGTCTGGACACATAACATGGGGACGTGATCTCTGTCTGAACTGTGAACGTGATCTTTGTCTGGGCACATAACATGGGGACGTGATCTGTGTCTGAACTGTGAACGAGATCTGTGTCTGGACACATAACATGGGGACGTGATCTTTGTCTGGGCACGTAACATGGGGACGTGATCTCTGTCTGAACTGTGAATGTAATCTGTGTCTGAACTGTGAAAGTGATTTTTGTCTGGGCACATAACATGGGGACGTGATCTGTGTCTGGACACATAACATGGGGACGTGATCTCTGTCTGAACACATAACATGGGCACGTGATCTCTGTCTGAACACATAACATGGGCACGTGATCTCTGTCTGAACACATTACATGGGGACGTGATCTGTGTCTGGACACATAACATGGGGACGTGATCTCTGTCTGAACACATAACATGGGGACGTGATCTCTGTCTGAACACATAACATGGGCACGTGATCTCTGTCTGAACACATAACATGGGCACGTGATCTCTGTCTGAACACATAACATGGGCACGTGATCTCTGTCTGAACACATTACATGGGGACGTGATCTGTGTCTGGACACATAACATGGGGACGTGATCTCTGTCTAAACACATAACATGGGGACGTGATCTCTGTCTGAACACATAACATGGGTACGTGATCTCTGTCTGAACACATAACATGGGCACGTGATCTCTGTCTGAACACATTACATGGGGACGTGATCTGTGTCTGGACACATAACATGGGGACGTGATCTCTGTCTGAACTGTGAATGTAATCTGTGTCTGAACTGTGAACGTGATCTTTGTCTGGGCACATAACATGGGGACGTGATCTGTGTCAGAACTCTGAACGTGATCTCTGTCTGAACTGTGAACGAGATCTGTGTCTGGACACATAACATGGAGACGTGATCTGTGTCTGGACACATAACATGGGGACGTGACCTCTGTCTGAACTGTGAATGTAATCTGTGTCTGAACTGTGAACGTGATCTTTGTCTGGGCACATAACATGGGGACGTGATCTGTGTCTGGACACATAACATGGTGACGTGATCTCTGTCTGAACACATAACATGGGGACGTGATCTCTGTCTGAACACATAACATGGGGACGTGATCTCTGTCTGAACACATAACATGGGGACGTGATCTCTGTCTGAACTGTGAATGTAATCTGTGTCTGAACTGTGAACGTGATCTTTGTCTGGGCACATAACATGGGGACGTGATCTGTGTCTGGACACATAACATGGGGACGTGATCTCTGTCTGAACACATAACATGGGGACGTGAACTCTGTCTGAACACATAACATGGGGACGTGATCTCTGTCTGAACACATAACATGGGGACGTGATCTCTGTCTGAACACATAACATGGGGACGTGATCTCTGTCTGAACACATAACATGGGGACGTGATCTCTGTCTGAACACATAACATGGGGACGTGATCTGTGTATGGACACATAACATGGGGACGTGATCTGTGTCACAACTCTGAACGTGATCTCTGTCTGAACTGTGAACGAGATCTGTGTCTGGACACATAACATGGGGACGTGATCTGTGTCTGGACACATAACATGGGGACGTGATCTCTGTCTGAACTGTGAACGTGATCTTTGTCTGGGCACATACCATGGGGACGTGATCTGTGTCTGAACTGTGAACGAGATCTGTGTCTGGACACATAACATGGGGACGTGATCTTTGTCTGGGCACATAACATGGGGACGTGATCTCTGTCTGAACTGTGAATGTAATCTGTGTCTGAACTGTGAACGTGATCTTTGTCTGGGCACATAACATGGGGACGTGATCTGTGTCTGGACACATAACATGGGGACGTGATCTCTGTCTGAACACATAACATGGGCACGTGATCTCTGTCTGGACACATAACATGGGGACGTGATCTCTGTCTGAACACATAACATGGGGACGTGATCTCTGTCTGAACACATAACATGGGGACGTGATCTCTGTCTGAACTGTGAATGTAATCTGTGTCTGAACTGTGAACGTGATCTTTGTCTGGGCACATAACATGGGGACGTGATCTGTGTCTGGACACATAACATGGGGACGTGATCTCTGTCTGAACACATAACATGGGCACGTGATCTCTGTCTGAACACATAACATGGGCACGTGATCTCTGTCTGGACACATAACATGGGGACGTGATCTCTGTCTGAACACATAACATGGGGACGTGATCTCTGTCTGAACACATAACATGGGCACGTGATCTCTGTCTGAACTGTGAATGTAATCTGTGTCTGAACTGTGAACGTGATCTTTGTCTGGGCACATAACATGGGGACGTGATCTCTGTCTGAACACATAACATGGGCACGTGATCTCTGTCTGAACACATAACATGGGCACGTGATCTCTGTCTGAACACATTACATGGAGACGTGATCTGTGTCTGGACACATAACATGGGGACGTGATCTCTGTCTGAACACATAACATGGGGACGTGATCTCTGTCTGAACACATAACATGGGCACGTGATCTCTGTCTGAACACATAACATGGGCACGTGATCTCTGTCTGAACACATTACATGGGGACGTGATCTCTGTCTGGACACATAACATGGGGACGTGATCTCTGTCTGAACACATAACATGGGGACGTGATCTCTGTCTGAACACATAACATGGGCACGTGATCTCTGTCTGAACTGTGAATGTAATCTGTGTCTGAACTGTGAACGAGATCTGTGTCTGGACACATAACATGGGGACGTGATCTGTGTCTGGACACATAACATGGGAACGTTATCTCTGTCTGAACTGCATCTCTGAATGTACCTGGAATTGCTCAGTCTGTCCACAACCGTGATAGGGGTAGTAACTTTAACAAAGAAGCCAAATTCTGAACATATTAAATGAATAAACATCAAGTTGTCTGATGCATGACTATGGAAACCAGCTAACAGCCCCGTAATTAACATGGGAGATTCCATAGATGTACTTTTTTTATTTAGTAGAATGATAACAATACCATGGGCGGTTTCGAAGATCAGTGTCCGAGGATTGTGTGAAGCCAGTTCACAAAGACATTTGATTCGCCCACGCCAGGACAGCACCTGTGACATATGGGTCGTGAATTAAGTTTCATAATCCCGACATACCGGGTTCGACCTCAGGCGCAAGTAGTTTGCAAGCAGCTCGCTTTGCGCTGATTTTCGCAATGCTATGAGCGTAGGTCTTTAGGTCAGCAATGGCACATTAATGAACGCAAAACTACCTTCATTATATAATGAAGATGCAGATCTACATATTGATGGGAAAGACCTTAGACTTGTAAAAAAAAACAACAATATATTGCAAACAACAAGCTGTCATAAAGATTGTGATAAAGAAGTTGGTCAATATCAGCCTATTAAGAGAGGTGTGCGACAGGAATGTGTAATGTATCCAGATGTTTTCCCCCTTTTTTTCGAATATCCTTTACATGACATCGCTGTCAATATCAGCATCTTTCAGCTGATTGTATATTTCTTGGCAAGATTACGCTCAGTAGTTTGCCATAGCTTTCTGAGCGACTGACTCACATACCCCTAAGTTACCAACGCGGCGAGAACCGCTACCGATTCTCGCGCAGGTTACGTTCCTCACGTGGATATACGGGATTACGGAGAAAGACGTTAAACCCTAGGCCAGCTATACAGTCAAAATATGTTTAGAATTTTAGAACATATGATTGGGGACATAACATGAATAACATTAATTTGCGGATGATACAGTATTGATTGCAGACAATGAGCTGGATCTGTAACATTTAGTAGATGCGGTTGTTGCACACAATGAACAACAAGGGTTACTAGTAAATTGTAAGAAGACACATATTATGGTCGTCATTAGGAAGAAAGAAATACCACAATGTAATATACAAGTAAATGGGAATATTCTTAAACAAGTGAATCAGTACAATTATCTGTAACAGTCATGACATGTGATGGGAGATACCTTGAAGAGATTAGACAAGAATTGTCATGGCGAAGGTAGCCTTTTTCAAAATGGAAAACATACTGACCAATAAAAAGATGTCGTTTGCAAAAGAGAAAAAGACTGTTGAAGTGCTACATTAGAACCTGTACTTTTGTATAGTATGGATGTGAAGTTTGGACAAGCTTAAAAACATCTAATGGCTATTGAAATGTTTCTGAGGACAACGCAAAGAATACCATGGACAGACAGAAAAACTAACGACCAAGTCCGACAAGAAACAAATTAAAACCGTATACTGATTAGAGAAATTAGACGCAGACAGTCACAATTTGTTTGACACGTTAAGAAAAGAAATAATTGGAGACCGTGGTGACACCTGGCAAGATTGAGGGGGAAAGAACAAGGGGAGGGCAGAGAAGTAAATACCTGGTTGGCTTGGCCATGTGGTATGGTCGAGACAAGAACACAGAGCTAATGCACGACTCTGGTGATCGTGTGAGATGGCGAAACATGATCGCTCACTTTTATGGGCATGGCACATGCTGATGATGAAAACTATCTAGAAAATCACAAAGAGCCAAATTGATGACTTTGATTGCGGCTCCTGTAAAATGGCGTGCAACTATTTTGTTTAACACCAGGACATGTTATGTATTAACATTGTGTCTTGAGATTAATAAATCTGTAGAAAATTGAGACAACTGAGAATATAGGAGGTGTTAGAGACGGTAGTTGACAGATGGATATGTTGACTGAGCAACAAGTAGACGATCAGTGGGAACACTAATTAAGAACAGATGTTTTTTGACGGAACATGATCGCCTGCACCACGAAGTATGGCACATAATTATGATGATAATGATGATGACCATTATAATAATGAAGACGGTGAGTTAAAGTGTTAAAGCGGAATGATAGTGTGTATTCTCTTTCAACAATAAATGAATTCACAGTTCAAGTGTTTGTTGCACTTTATGGTGCTCCCCTTTCCAGCATTTTAAATCGTAACGTGATATTTTCAAACAAAAGAAGATAAATAGTTGATACTGAAAGAAGACAAGTGCAATATAAATATTGTATATAAATATATCGTATAAACGAGATATCAACACAGCTAAAGTGTACTTACAGATGTTTCAATCTGCTGTAGCTCCGGAGAGACCGTTGCTCCATCGAAACTAGTCGAGGCTGATTTTTAATGATCCTAGAGAGATTAGAACAACGTACAGAAAAGAAATTTTCACAGCTTAAAATTTAAACAAATAATAGAAAACAACATAGATGTTTGGGATGGTTATGCAAGATGGGATGTACCTTAATGAGAGCAAACACTTTTATTGTTGTCCTTGCTGAGATTCTCCTTGTGACATCTACGGCAGGAGATTGGATCACTTTATGGATATATCTGTGTGCAATCAAAGTGATCATTTACAAACCAGGTAAACAGTGAATGCTCTTTCTGCCGCCCTTGAACGTGTTCACTTTCATCATGATCTCTATTTTTATTCCGCAACCCATTGTCGAGTCTGACAATATGATCCGGAGACAGTCACAATTTTTTTTGGACACATTATGAGAAGACATAAATTGGAGAACTAGGCAACAACTGGTAAAATTGAGTGAAAAAGAACTAGGGAAGGCAAAGAAGTAAATATCATGATAGCTTGGCCACGTGGAATGATCGAGGAAAAAAACACAGATCTGAGCCACGACTCTGGTGATCGTGTGAGATGACGAAACATGAACGCCCATGCTTATCGGCATGGCACATGTTGTTGATGATGATGATGATGATGATGATGATGATGATGATGATGATGATGATGATGATGATGATGATGATGAGAGACACAATAAAGTCCCCATAGTCTGCGATTATAAGCAGCTTGCGGTGATTGCGTTCGCTCGCTTTCAACTCAAGCATAATCCATACAAATGCTACTAGTTCTAGTGCACTGGACTGATTTTTGTGTGGGAATAATCTTTCCCTATTACCAGTGTCCCTCGCCATCAGGCGAACCCACTCCGACTTCTGATGTACTTGTAATTTTAGTCCAACTGACCGATGTAGGAGTTTGGCCAGCTACCTCGGCATCAGCACACCGGATGTTTAAGAACGAACTTTCATATCCACTTGGCTATGTCGTCCTCCGCTTGAGGTGATGACTCGTGTTCTGAGCAATTAAATGTGGCTTGTTCTTTGCATGGCGTTGCCATCAACACCAGATTTATCTTATATATTCTAGGCAAATTTACGTTCAGCAATTTACCATTACTTTTAGAACGAAAAGTCGACGTTGATATTCAACTGACGGGTGTTGGGGCTGAACCCCCTCCCTACCCAGACATCAGCGCGCCGGAAGTTTAAGCGTAAGCGCATTAAACAACTCGGTCACGTATATCTCTATTTGGACTAACCAGTTTTTTTGTCGCAAACAACATATGATTGAGTTGAGCTTACTCGAGTTGTGTTGAGTTTACTCGAGTTGAGTTGAGTTGAGTTCAGCTGAGTTGAGCTAAGAACCGACATCACTGCACTCAGGACATTCCCATACACGCTCCGTCCCCTCGTTCAACGGCTAGGGAAGTTTCATACTACTACTCTACACCGCTATCTGATTGAACGTTCTCCCTCTCAGTTTTGAGATTCTTCCAGAACATCGGTTTATGTAGGTAATATACCTGCCAACTTGTGACGACACCTTGTATAGAGATGCTAGAGAATGAGCCTAAAAGTTCTCCTTTAGTGAGAAGACGACATCATTTAAAAGTAACCCGTTAGAAACCCATGTGCCCATAAGGTAAAGTCGGTAAAGAACCCTCTTTCACGCCATTAGACACGCTCTTCTTCTTCTTCTTCTTCTTCTTCTTCTTCTTCTTCTTCTTCTTCTTCTTCTTCTTCTTCTTCTTCTTCTTCTTCTTCTTGCTTCCTCTTCCTCCTCCTCCTCCTCCTCCTCTTCCTCCTCTTTCTCTTCTTCTTCTTCTTCTTCTTCTTCTTCTTCTTCTTCTTCTTCTTCTTCTTCTTCTTCTTCTTCTTCTTCTTCTTCTTCTTCTTCTTCTTCTTCTTCTTCTTCTTCTTCTGCTTCTTTCTCTTCTTCTACACTTTGTTATTAGTCACGTTCCATTTGTCTGCTGCCGGTCTCCCTGGCGTAGGTATTTAACGTCTTTCTCTGTAATCCCATATATTCTCGTGAGTAATGCAGCTGCGCGAGAATCGGCAGCGGTTCACGACGCGCTGGTAACTTACGGGGGTATGTGTGTCGCTCAGAAAGCAATGGCAAACTACTGAGCGTAATCTTGCCTAGTTCTTAAACAGCAGCTGAAAAATGCTAGTGTCTAGTGTTGACTGCAACGTCATGTAAGGGATATGCAGCATAAAAAAGTTGTCTGCTGTCATCGGCAATGAATACATTTACATATGTTGTTGTCGCTGAGTCCTAACGCGCTTGAACTTTCTCTTCTGATCAGTGCGTTTTGGATTCGTTCCACACACGTTGGACTTAAATGCTTCTTCTTCTTCTTTCGTTCGCTGACTTAAATGCTGACTTATTGTCCTTGACTTGGGGACGAAAATTATAAAATCCTCTGATGTCGGAAAATTGTTCTGCTTATGGCGAGAGACACTGGTAGAGAGATTGTTAACCCTCTTACAAAATCAGTCCAGTCCATCCACCAGTACCAACATTTACTAGTAGTAACAGCACGTGTGTGAACTACGATCACGATAAATGAAAACGAATGAAGTATATGTATGTATAACTGACTGGCACTCTGCCGTCTTGACAGACGATAGTTTGTTACATTGTCCTTTAAAAAAAAAAAAAAAAAAGGCATAATAACTACAGCCCATGGCGGTAAGACTAGAGGTGGAGTTACACTTCTCGATAGCCTGAGCTGAACTGTAGAGACCATGAGTTGTCCATGCAGCATGATCCCTCTCTTGGCTTGAGTAGTTTACTCCAGAGGAAAGGTAACATAAATACATATGGAACAAGACAAGCTACTGAAGCTGCGGGTCAGTAAAGCAATGCTCTAACTGCTCTAACTGTCGGCCTGTCGGAGCTTCGGTCCTAGACCAGTTGCCGACCAAGGCTTAGGGCCTAGTGTATCCTTACTATCACATTTAGTCTTACGTTGCATTTCCTCACACTAGGATAAAACTTTCACTCTCCCAATTGCGTTCCCAATTGCTAATAATATAGGAAAGTCTGTTTACCACCCCTCCAGCTATAACGACGTCTGACATTCCAGAAATCCTCTCTATCCCATTAAATCTGCAGGGAGTGTGTTCTTGCAGTCAGCTTTAGAGGTGGGAATCCTTGAATACAGATCCTACATTTGTGTACCATGGTACGGACATTTCTACGTGACCTGATTTGTTTCATCTGCGTTAATTTCCAGACATAAACTTTACAGGACCCAGCTCAACGTTTATGATCAGATCTATTATCTCTCTACGGGATTATGGCTTTGTCTAGACGTTAGTTTACATTCCAACAGTTACTGCTTGAAATGGCGTGAATTTTCAGTATTTGATATTAAAGTTACCAAGACATGAGCATAGAGCATTGCCAAAGTCTACGGTATTTGCCAACATAAGATGCCTATGTTTGTTATGTAGGTACGCATATCTATCTGTATGCGCGTGTGTATGTTTGTTATGTAGGTACGCATATCTATCTATATGCGCCTGTGTATGTTTGTTATGCAGGTACGCATATCTATCTATATGCACGTGTGTATGTTTGTTATGTAGGTACGCATATCTATCTATATGCACGTGTGTATGTTTGTTATGCAGGTACGCATATCTATCTATATGCGCGTGTGTATGTTTGTTATGTAGGTACGCATATCTATCTATATGCGCATGTGTATGTTTGTTATGTAGGTACGCATATCTATCTATATGCGTGTGCGTATGTTTGTTATGTAGGTACGCATATCTATCTATATGCGCGTGTGTATGTTTGTTATGTAGGTACGCATATCTATCTATATGCGTGTGCGTATGTTTGTTATGTAGGTACGCATATCTATCTATATGTGCCTGTGTATGTTTGTTATGTAGGTACGCATATCTATCTATATGCGCGTGTGTATGTTTGTTATGCAGGTACGCATATCTATCTATATGCGCCTGTGTATGTTTGTTATGTAGGTACGCATATCTATCTATATGCGCGTGTGTATGTTTGTGCGTATATTTTTGTTCGCTCGCTTTTAACTCAAGTGTATTCCATACACATGATACTACTTCTAGTGCACTGGACTGATTTTCGTGTGTAGATTAGCTTTCCCTATTGACAGTGTCCCTCATTATCAGACGGATCCACTCCGACTTCAGACATTCTTGTAATTTACGTCCCAATGTCAAGGACGAGTAGTCAATATTTTAGTCTAGCTAACCGGTGTAGCGGTTCAACCCCCTACCTTGGCATCAGCACACCGGAAGTTTCAGAACGAGCGCTCTTATCCATTCGGCCTTGCTGCTAATATATGTATGCTTGTTGGTATGCATGTCTGTCTGTGTACATATATGTTTACTTGTTGGTATGCATGTCTGTCTGTGCACATATATGTTTACTTGTTGGTATGCATGTCTGTGTACATATATGTATACTTGTTGGTATGCATGTCTGTCTGTGTACATA
The DNA here is from genome assembly GCA_963921405.1 of Cepaea hortensis. NCBI lineage: Eukaryota > Metazoa > Mollusca > Gastropoda > Stylommatophora > Helicidae > Cepaea > Cepaea hortensis. Next base: position 44,140,996 of record OY992877.1, read on the forward strand.
TATGTATGCTTGTTGGTATGCATGTCAGTCTGTGTACATATATGTATACTTGTTGGTATGCATGTCTGTCTGTGTACATATATGTATACTTGTTGGTATGCATGTCTGTCTGTGTACATATATGTATACTTGTTGGTATGCATGTCTGTCTGTGTACATATATGTATACTTGTTGGTATGCATGTCTGTGTACATATATGTATACTTGTTGGTATGCATGTCTGTGTACATATATGTATACTTGTTGGTATGCATGTCTGTCTGTGTACATATATGTATACTTGTTGGTATGCATGTCAGTCTGTGCGTATGTATGTGTGTTTATGTATATATATATGTCTGTTTGTGCGTATGTATGTTTGTTTGTGCGTCTATCAATCTATCTGTCTATATGTTTGTGTTTACTTATATATGTTTGTGCGTATATATTTCTTTTTGTGAGTATATATGTCTGTTTGGTCGTTTTTGGCAGCCCAATAATTGAGCGCAAATCTATCCCTCACCGTTTGTAGACCAGTAAATGAGTGTACATCATCCCACCAATGTCAGACCAGTCATTGCGTCCATGTGAATCCCTTATTGTCAGACCATTCATTGCGTCCAAGTGAGTTCCTCAATGTTAGACCAGTCATTGAGGACACGTGTCCTGTCTATTTCCATGATCAGGGTCTTGATTAATGACGTCTATTGTGGAAGCCACAAGATCAAGTGTGATTGATCCTAGCGGAGACCATGTGGAAATGTACAGGTAGCAACGTTCCTCTGCGTGATTGAATGTTGGTAAAAGTATATGGAGGTTCCATCTTCTTCTAAGCCATTGATCATTTCTGTTATGATATTGTCTGAACCAGTTTTCATACAGGTAAGAGCATTATGACCTTCCATCTTCAAAACTAATGGTGTTTTCATTATTATACATTAATAAAGTATTTCACATAATCTGACCACGGCATGTAAAATGTGACCTTTTTCTAGTATTATTTTTCCATCTTTGGTTTTTTAGACATATTATAAGCAGTAGCATGTTGTTACTAGGGCCTCAACCGTTGAAAATAAGCAGGGCAACGGTGTTTGAATTTGTTTTTCATATTGGTGACGTAGGAATGAATAGGTCACTTGTGGCTCACACAGCGATATATAGTCTAGATCAGTGGTTCTCAACCTTTTTTTTGGTTCTGTGCCCCCCCCCCCCTTTACCATATTTTCAGAACGTCATTCCCCCTTTCGTATTTCCTACCTAAATATCCCCCCGGCCATTACACAGTATACGTAATAATGGAAGCTAAATTTAATAGCGCATACTAAAACTAAAACAAGTCTAGACGTCCACATAAAGCATGATTTGTGGGTCTACTTACTTTGTAAAATGAATTTCAGACGGGTTAGACGTACAGAACCGTAAAGTATGAAGGGAAAAACAATATCAAGCAATCGGTTCTTGTATTAACGCGACCTTGAAATAATCTTAATTCTCCACCCCCCCCCCCGGAGAGGGGATTTCCCACCGGTTGAGAACCACTGGCCTAGATAGAATTCTAACCCTGGAAAATAAATGAGAGGGACAACTAGTCTTTACGTGGACCTATAGCGAGCATGGACATTATGTTGCCTTGACCTAACTGTCATGATTAAAATTGTGAGAAATATGCTCGTTCACCCGTGGTTTACTTGGAACCAATAGGGGAACCAATAGAGTAGTAATACTGTACACTATCAAGCATGTCGTAAGAAGCGACTAAGGGGTGTTGGCAGGATACTGATTGAAGAAGGAGGAGGAGGAGGAGGAGGAGAAGGCGGAGGAGGAGAAGAAGAAGAAGACATATTCTCGTTGCTTTTTTCTGTACTGTAGAATGTTTATAGAAACATTTTATCATTTAATAGTTTGAGATTATTTACAGTTACACTGACATAGCGACAGGGTGTCGTGTGTATGTAAGCGTCAAATGGATTACAGTATCAGACCTGGTTTAGCAACATAGTATCAGCAACAGAATTATCATAACAACGAGGATTTTGGAGAGGCCGCTCCAGTACCAGAGATTTTACCGCGTCTTGGCGCTTGCTGTTACATCCTGCCTGCCATTTATTCTAATTAACTTCATATCACAGAAGTCTTAGAACAGGTTCTATAACCCACACACTTCCACTTGTTAGATTTTCAACACTAACAGTGATGGGCCATGGCAACACATTTATACCAACACTGAAGTGAACTTTCCCAGTTTTCTGTGATAGAAAGCACCTGGAACTAGAAAGCCAGATAGTCGTTGGGATGGGGAAAATAGCCAGATTGGCGTTGAGGTGGAGCAAAGCGTATCACAAAAATAAAAATAAAAACAAATAAAAACATGGACGAGACAGGAACACTGAGCTGATCCACGACTCTGGTGATTGAGTGAAATGGCGAGTCATGACCACCCACGCTTTCCGGCACGGAATTGATTGATTGACTAAAGAAAGTTCCTGCGCGTCATCATTACAGTGCTACAAGATTACTTGAGATGTACATACATGTGTATGTCACGTCAGTATATGCTGCAGGATAGGTAATGTTTATTTCCTTGTAGCATTACCAAAACAACAACAAAATTATGTATAGAGATTGCGAAGCAAGGGTGGTACAGTGATAAGTGTGCTTGCCTGCAAAGCAGTTGTCTGGATTCAATCCCGAGCAGAAAAAGGTTTATTGTTTTTTTCCTTCAACTAGCACGGCTCTGGGGTTGACCCAGTCTTATAAAATGGATATTAGACAAATGTTAGAACATTCTTAGTTTTTAGCACAAGCAAAACTGAAGTAATGACTATAACTAAAGAAGAACAAACAACAACAATTCACCTAAACGAACATCCCTTGAAACAAGTAAAGAGTTTCAAGTACCTAGGAAGTATAATATCATCAAATGGCAGATCAGAAGACGAGATCGAAAATAGGTGCAATAAGGCAAATCAACTCATTGGACAAATGGCACCAATACTAAAGAACAAACATGTATCAATAACTACTAAGAAAGCACTTTACAACACAATCTTCCTACCAACTCTATGCTACCAATGCCAAACCTGGACAATGACAGAAAAAGAGAAAAGAAAAATCACAACAACAGAAATGAGGTTCCTGAGAAGAATACTCAACGTATCAAGAAGAGATAAGATCAGAAATGAAGAAATCAGGACTAAAGTGGGGGTTAAAGCAGCACTAGATTTTATTAGAAAGCAGCAAGTCAAATGGTTTGGCCATGCAAGTAGGTTACCAGTCAACAGCATGCCACAACAAGCAATGATGTACAGACCAGATGGAAACAGAGGAAGAGGCCGACCACGTAAACGTTGGACGGAGGGAATAGCAGAGTCCATGGGGATATCGATATATGAAGCCCATAATCGGGCACTCTCCCGCTGTTTATACTTCACCTCGACACCGCAAGGTACAAGGGGAACATGATGAGATGAGATGAGATGTTAGAACATTTTGAAAAGGAAAGGAGACGAGACAGATAACTGGCGACCCTACTTCATATGTCATGGCCTAGAATATGTGAAGGCCTGGCATTTCACACCCCAAAGGCGGTATCAGCTATAGACTATCTCTTATAAGAGTTGTAGTAATCCACACTCATTCCATTATATGTGTTTTAGTGCGTGCGTGTGCCAAGAGAAACGTTTAAACAGCTTTCATATGCGGTGTCTGCGAAGAATACTTGGTATTAAATGGCAAGACAAAATCACAAATACTGAAGTATTGGAAAGATCAGGTTGTGTGACGGTGTAATCCATGCTCAGTCTTTGTAGACTTAGATGGATAGGACACGTTAGGAGGATGGATGATGGTAGAATACCAAAGGACATCTTTTTTGGTGAATTACAGACGGGTAGGAGATCTCAGGGTCGGCCTCTACTACGATACAAAGATGTGTGTAAGCGGGACATGATTGATACAGGCATTGATAATGCACATTGGGAGCAAGTCGCCGCTGAACGTGTTGCACGGAAGGCAACTATCAGAAATGGAATAAAGACAAAGGAGAAAATGATTGCAGATAAAGCACACACAGAGCGTGAGAGACGTAAGATGGTGCAAAATGGTGGAAATGACCATGTTTTCACATGCACCTACTGTGGGCAAACATTTGCAGAAAGAATTGGCCTTACCAGCCACACTCGCCACCGCCATGGATCGTAGTTATTAAGCCTTTTTGAAGCACAATGTACCAAACTATCGTCTGTCAAGACGGAAAGGTCCCAATGATAAGTGCGTGCGTGTGCATCTATATATATATATATATATATATATATATATATATATATATATATGTGTGTGTGTGTGTGTGTGTGTGTGTGTGTGTGTGTGTGTGTGTGTGTGTGTGTGTGCCCACGCGCATGCTTGTGTGTGTGCACATATTGATAATTCACTGACATCAATGCTTTTCCACAAAAATGTCTCCTCCCAAGCACTCACAATTCACGCTAGGCTGGCCTTTATATCAACCCGGCGGCAATTTAATCAAATATTCAACCTTCTAGATACAGCAACACTAGATATAATCTACCCTTCATAACATTGTATATGTCTTCTATCAGGCGTTATGTTTACGTGAATATCTGGTTCTCTTCAACGTGTATCTATTGCTACACTCCCAGAATCCTTTGCGACTGACAGGACTACCATGGTAACCGCAATACCTTAGAAATGCCAAACTTGCTTACTCAACGCCAGATATATGCGCTTCCACACGTCAGATATACGCGCTTCCACACGTGCTGTATGTAAATCCGTAGACGCACTTTATTGTAAAGATAAAAAATAATCAATGTTCCTGTCAAACGATAAAGTATTTCTGCAGATAACTCTCATTGACATTAACCAATGTTGCAATAATAACATATATATCAACATTGCCACCTTGTTGTAATTATGTATACATTAACACCTTGTAATTCTTCTTCTTCTTCTTCTCCTTCTTCTTCTCCTCTTCTTCTTCTTCTTCTTCTTCTTCTTCTTCTTCTTCTTCTTCTTCTTCTTCTTCTTCTTCTTCTTCTTCTTCTTCTTCTTCTTCTTCTTCTTCTTCTTCTTCTTCTTCGTCTTCTTCTTCTTCTTCTTCTTCTTCTTCATCCGGAATGTTTTTTTTTCCAGATGTGATTGCAATGTGTTGTTATGCACCCTTGGGCCTAAACCCTTGGGCCAACTAATCAGACTTTTGCGTGCGTTTTTGACTAGGTTGACAATCCTGGGGGACTCTCACTTTTGTGGTGTCGTCCACGTCCCAGCTGGTCAAGTTGGAACGGTCGAAGACTTCACGGTCATCCCTTAAGGGAAGACAGGGACAATCCATGGGCACTATCCGCCATCCAGAGAGGCTTCCATGTTTGCAGAGCCGTCATATAGCGCTCTGGTGCTGGGCTCACTATTAGAATCGCCACGTCCTGCTCTTGGCTGCTTTATTTCCTCACTTCAATATACTGGACATTTCGTTCGCCACGGGCCGTTCCCGCACAAACCAGACCGGTTTGCAGACGTTATCCACTCAGCGAGTTTTCGATTCGGACATGTGCTTGTCGTTGTGCCCGGAGGACAATATAGTCAGAATTGTTCCGGGCACGATGGACATTCAACTGTAGTCAATTCAATTCAACTTTATTTTAAAAGGGTTACAAATTGGGCACGCAGGCCCGTCTTACATTCAGCCCTTCCAATCACTCATCTTTCATTCATCAATAGTGCATAATGCATTCACATAGGAAAATACATTGTCAAATGAATGTTGTAAACATAAACAATGCATATTACAATGTTATGAGACACATCCCTCACCCACCCACACAACCTCTTTCCACCCACATACACCCAAACCCACCCACTCACATCACCATCCACCTACATACAACCCCCACCCACCCATCAACCCACACCTCACCCACCCACACATATCACCAACCCATACACACACACCCTCCATCCACCCACACACATCCCCCACCCTCACACACCCGACCCACCCCATCCTCGCACACACCCACCCCACCCACCCACATAAGCCTCACCCAGCCTTACACCCCCCCCCCACTCACCCACACACATCCCCCACACACACCCCACCCACGGAAAACTAGCTAGTCAGAGCTGTTCCGGACACGAGGGGCATTCGGAAAATTAGAAAGTCAGAGCTGTTCCTAGCACGAGGGACAATCGGAAAACTAGCTAGTCAGAGCCGTTCAGGACGTGAAGGACATTCGGAAGACTAGTTAGTCAGAGCTGTTCCGACCACGAAAGACATTTTACTCGGACGTTTTCGAGTTGCGCCTGATTTATTTGCGCCCTTAAGCTAGCACATCCGACTTCAGTGGGCATTTTACGGGGTTACCTTCCCGGGGTTTCAAGGGACGTTAGACTCTTACTGTTGTGGTGTCGCCCACATCTCAGCTGGTCAAGGTAGAACGGTCAAAGGTATCACGGTCAACCCTCAAGGGAAGGCAGGGGTGGACCATGGGCATTCCCCGCTATCCAAGGAAGCTTCCATAGTTGCGAGAGCCGGTGCATAGTGCTCTGAGGCTGGGCTCACCCGAGGAATCGCCACGTCCTGCTCATGGCTGCTTTCATTCCTCACTTCAGTATTGTGGGCATTTCGTTTGCCACTGGTAGCTCCCCACACAAATCAGGTACTGGTAGTCTGCGGACGACATCCATTCATCAAGCTTTCGCTTCGGACTTCCACTTAATGGATTCGCTAGCCAAGCGTTCCGTTTCATGTTTTTGAGACGTTTTTCCACCTTTGACTACGTTCATTAAATAAGTATAGATACAGACTTTCATCGTAACCATTTCGTGTGGCTGGAGCGCTTTTTCTACCTTTAATGCCCGCTCACGAGGTAGGCTACATGTGCTGCCGGCTCAACACCTTACCTCCGTGCATTGGTGAGCGTGAAACGGCCAGGTTCTCTCATCCGGGAACCCCTCATATCCCCCAGTTGAGAGCCTTCGAACAAGTGTCTGTGCGAAGCATGTAGCATGTTCAGCATCTCACCTCCATTTTAAGGTGGGTGATTATCGGCCCGGCTCTCACAACTAGGGGTTAATGGTTTAGAGGAGTTCAGCCATATCCCTCAGCTGGAAGCCTTAGAGAATGTATCCAGACCAAAAATTAGCGGCATCCTTCGCCTGATTTAGACTTCGACTGCTGTCCTCAATCTGCCTGCAAAGCAGCAGGTTGTGTCTCTCTTGGTCTGGCCCCTACCCCAAGACCTGTCCGACATGTAGTCGTGTTTCCGTCGGCACAGCTCTTGGGATCACTGGGACACGCAAGCCCCTCCATCCCCCACCGTGGCAAGGTAGAGACACATCGGGGGTGTTGTAATTGTATATACAATGACACATTATTGTAATTATATATACATCGAAACCTTGTTGTAATTATATATGCATTGAAACCTTGTTGTGATTATATATACATCGAAACCTTGTTGTAATTATATATACATCGAAACCTTGTAATTATATATACATGGAAACCTTGTTGTAATTATATATACATTGAAACCTTGTTGTAATTATATATACATCGAAACCTTGTTGTAATTATATATACATCGAAACCTTGTTGTAATTATATATACATCGAAACCTTGTTTAATTATATATACATCGACACCTTGTTGTAATTATATATGCATTGAAACCTTGTTGTAATTATATATGCATTGAAACCTTGTTGTAATTATATATACATCGAAACCTTGTTGTAATTATATATACATCGAAACCTTGTTGTAATTATATATACATCGAAACCTTGTTGTAATTATAAATACATGGAAACCTTGTTGTAATTATATATACATCGAAACCTTGTTGTAATTATATATACATCGAAACCTTGTTGTAATTATATATACATCGAAACTTTGTTTAATTATATATACATCGACACCTTGTTGTAATTATATATGCATTGAAACCTTGTTGTAATTATATATGCATTGAAACCTTGTTGTAATTATATATACATCGAAACCTTGTTGTAATTATATATACATCGAAACCTTGTTGTAATTATATATACATCGAAACCTTGTTGTAATTATATATACATCGAAACCTTGTTGTAATTATATATACATCGAAACCTTGTTGTAATTATATATGCATCGAAACCTTGTTGTAATTATATATACATCGAAACCTTGTTGTAATTATATATGCATTGAAACCTTGTTGTAATTATATATACATCGAAACCTTGTTGTAATTATATATACATCGAAACCTTGTTGTAATTATATATGCATTGAAACCTTGTTGTAATTATATATACATCGAAACCTTGTTGTAATTATATATGCATTGAAACCTTGTTGTAATTATATATGCATTGAAACCTTGTTGTAGTTATATATGCATTGAAACCTTGTTGTAATTATATATGCATTGAAACCTTGTTGTAATTATATATGTATTGAAACCTTGTTGTAATTATATATACATCGAAACCTTGTTGTAATTATATATGCATTGAAACCTTGTTGTAATTATATATATACACTGACACTGTTGTAATATGTGTTAGATATTGCATTTCCTCTGCAGCACTATACAGTTTTATATTTAGTAGTTTGCCATTGCTTTCTGAACAAGAAGTCAACATTTAGGTCCAAACGACCGCCGTGGAATGAACCCACGATCCAGCCGTCAAGGCACAAGAAGTTTGTTCACGTGCATCGTAAACCTCTCGGTCATGCTTCCTCTTGTGATAATTTACACATACATATCCATCCATCCATCCATCCATCCATCCATCCATCCGTCCGTTTGTCCATCCGTCTGTCCGTCCATCCATCCACCCATCCATTCATCCATCTACTCATCCATCCACCCATCCATCCATCCATCCATCCATCCGTCCGTCCGTCCGTTCATCCATTTATCCATCCATCCATCCATGCGTCCGTCCGTTCGTCCGTCTGTCCGTCCGTCTGTCTGTCTGTACAATGATCATTCAGCTGTAATACTATATGCACACAATTTGCACTTTGCTGGGGGTTATTGTGAACGCAGAACCCTCTATCAATCCTTCGCTGCAACGAGACGATGGCTTACGTATTTCCCATTGCGTGCGAGCAATCTCTTTCTGTTAATCAACATTAATTATTAACACCTTAAACAGAACACCCAGTGACCTGCAAGCACTACACTCCACATCAAATAAGCTCGTGAATAAATGCTACAAACGTCAAGAAAAGCTCGTGAATAAATGCTACAAACGTCAAGAAACATGCATATGTTCTTTAGACTCGGCTTGGACGTATTTATGAATAAAGCATCTATTCTGGGTATCAAGCTGATTATAATTGCTGCAATACACGTTGTATTCATTACGGACTCACGGAGTATGCTTAGTAAGGTGGACAAGAATGAGGGGAACTGCAGTAAAGCTTAAAAAGGCAATGAATGAATCAGCCAAAAAGACGAGAAGTAGATTGTGAGCTTTACTAAAACACGACTACAAGAGACAAATTGGACGTTGCGGCCAAAGCCTTCGTCAGCACAGAACAAACAAATACAAACAGACACAAACCTACACGAAACACACTATGACAATATTAAACTAATTAAATGTACTTATCTGATTCTGTATCCTTGCTTGGAAAGACTGACACGCGTAAGGCGCCAGTGGATTAATAGACCCGATGTATGGTACACGGGTCAAAGGTCAAGCGGGAGGGGAGTGGGGTGGTGAAGCGCCCATGTGTGCGGAAAAGTGAAAATTAGGACCGGCAAAGATGTCACGGACGGAGTTCACAATTAGCAATTCTCGTTAAGTGCTCGAAACACAGCTGCGGAAGATTACATTGTGTTGGTCCTCACAGAGGGACATGAGTCGCGGTCGTTCAGAAAACGATGGCAAAACACCGAACGCAAACCTGCCAAGAAAGTTGACTGCGACGTCCTATAAAGGACCTGCACGTGCCTCGATGGTGGACTTTTAGCTATGGGGTGGGAGGGGTGGGGTGGGGAGTTACGTGAAGCTGTGTTGGACATTGAAGCCGTGAGGGGAGAGTGTGCCCAACTGGAAGATGAGACGGTGTTCCAATGTCTTCCGATCCCGTTCGTGGGATGCGCATGATTTGATGGCCGTGACCTGTATGTCGGCCACGCCAAGGTGGTTAGGACTATTGAAATGCATAGATACTGGTTTGTGGACGCCGCTTGTGATATCAGAAAGATGTTGTCTGAATCTGTCACCAAGACGTAAACCTGTCTCACCTACATATCTCATGTCGCATCGTGTGCAGGTAATAGCATAGATGACATTGCGACTGATATATGAGAAGCCATCACGGATGTGGAAGGTCGTCTTAGGGAATGTCGACTCTGGGTTTGAAGTACGTGTGGGCTGGTCTTGCAACGCCATCGAAGACAAGCCACCTTGCCAGGAAGAGACTGGTGAGGTTGGGGTAGACTGCTATGGACCAGCACATCCTGAGGTTAAGATCCCGCTTATACGCCACTAGAGGAGCCTCTGAGAAGACATCACGAGTGGTCGGGTCCGCCCGGAGAATGGATAGATGTCTCAGGAGGATATTCTTGGCAGCAATATTGTGGGGATGGTAAGTAAGTGAGGGGACAGGTCTATTATTTCGTGGTTTCGGCCTGGAGGAGAGAGCCTCGGCGCGACTGACAGACTGGCAGCGGTGAAGAGTTGTAGATAGAACATTCTCAGGATAGCCACGAAGGCGAATGAAATCAAGCATTTCGTGGGCTTTATGATGGAAGTCGTTGTTATCCTGGCAAAGCCGTCGGAGACGTAACAATTGAGAGAAAGGAATAGAACGTTTGCATGAGGGAGGGTAGGAGAAGGTATAGAGAAGGAATGAGTGCGAGTCAGTTGGTTTATAATAAACCGTCGTGCATAGACCCGCGGAACCTAAAGAGACTGTGAGGTCTAAGAAGTTAACGGCTGACGAAGAAATGGTGGAGGTAAGTTTGATGCTGTGATGGAAGTCGGAGAAAAAGGCAATGAAGTTCTGGAGGTCAGGCAAGGGCATGTCCGAGACACCAAAGCAGTCATAAATGTACCTCCTGTAAAGCTCTGGGAGCCTACCGGTGTATTGACCCCATACCTGGTGCTCCAGATAGCCCATGAAGAGGCAGGCATAACTAGGACCCATCTTAGTGCCCATGGCCACCCCGCTAATCTGGTCGAAGTAGTCCCCATTGAACTCAAACGAGTTGAGGTTGAGGACTAACTCTGCAAAACGCAGCAATGGTCCAGTGGCTATTGAGGGGTTTTGCCTTTTCTCCAAGAAAAATTCCAAGGCTTTAAGGCCGTCAGAGTGAGGAATGGATGTGTAGAGTGAAGTCACATCTAAAGTGAAGATGTGGTACTGAGAAGGGTTTATGAAACTGATGGAATCGAAGATGGAGATAGCGTGGTTGGTGTCTTTGAAATACGAAGGGAGGCTGGCAACCAACGGCTGAAACATGCTGTCTAGGAACTCTGAAATCCATTCTGTAGGGCAAGAGCAGGCCAAGACAATAGGTCTGCCTAGGTTCCCTGATTTGTGTGTCTTAGGCAGCATATAAAAGGCGGGTTTGCCCAAGCAGCTATTGTGGATGATCAGCGAGGTGGCAGAGCTGGGCAAAATACCTTGCTGGATGATGGCGTTAGTCACGCTTTTGACCTGGGTGTTGTTGCTGACCGTCCCATCTTGTGTCCGTGGTCTGTAGAAGGTTGCATCCTCAAGTGCTTGTTGCCTTCCTGCATATACAAGTCTTTCCTCCAAACTACTAGCATCCCTCCCTTATCGGCAGGCTTGATAACTATGTCCTCACAACGTTTCAACTGTGTGAGTTGCCGTTGTTCATCCGCGGTAAGGTTGGAATGTCGTAGTGGCTTGAGATTTAGTTTTTGGGTGTCGAAAAGTGTTTTTTCGATGTATAAATCAAGGGCTTTAGATGCCCCTGAATTGGGAACCCAAGTGGACCTGCGTTTGGAGAGGTGAGAGAAATGGTCGGTAGGATACGAAGAGTTATCACTATGAGGTTGATTACTGAAGTGATATTTTAGCCTGAGAGTGCGATGGAACCGATGAACGTCCTGCAGTAATGCGTATCTATCCCATCCCGCGCATCCCACGAACGGGATCGGAAGACATTCGAACACCGTCGCATCTTCCAGTTGGGCACACTCTCCCAACATAGCTTCATTTAACTCCCTACCCCACCCCTTCCCATCCCCTAGCTTACAGTCCACCATCGACGTACGTGCAAGTCCTTTATAGGACGTCGCAATCAACTTTCTTGGCAGGTTTGCGTTCGGTGATTTGCCATCGTTTTCTGAACGTCCGCGACTCATGCCCCTCTGTGAGGACCAACACAATGTGATCTTCCGCAGCTGTGTTTCGAGCGCTTAACGAGAATTGCTAATTGTGAACTGCGTCCGCGACATCTTTACCGGTCCTAATTTTCACTTTTCCGCACACATGGGCGCTTCTCCACCCCCACTCCCCTCCCGCTTGACCAGTCAGTTTACGATTTTCATTTGCTTCTTGTAGGACTTGCTCATTAGTTTTTCTGTTCGCCCATTGTATTCTTTGCATTTTCTTCAGAAACCACACTTCCACTGCCATTATATGTTTTTCAGCTTGTCAGCTAATTGTTCACCTTTCACATACGTACAAAAGTATAGGTTCTAGGTAGCACTTCAACGCTCTTTTTCTGGTTGCAATTGACATTATTGTTTTGGTTAGTATGTATTCTATCTTGCAAAAGCCTACCTTTGCCATAGCAATTCTTGTTCTAATTTCTTCAAGGCACCTACCATCAGATGTTATGACTATTCCAAGATAGCTGTACGATTCACTTGTTTAAGAATACTACCATTTACCCATATACTGTATTACATTGTGACATTTCTTTCTTCCTATTGTGGACCATAATCTCTGTCTTCTTACAACTTAATTCTAACCTTAATTGTTCACCGGGTACAATAACCGTATCTATTAAATGTTACAGGTCATGTACATTGTCTGTAATCACTACTGTATTATCCGCATATCTAATGTTCTTGATTCCACATGGCTAACAACAAGTGTCAGACCATTATCTAATATTACTGTGTCGTGTAGTTTTGATGTTCGCATTTTGCCCATGCCTTTATAATGCATATCCTTTATATTGTTGTTGTTCTCTGTTAGCCTTGAATGATGTGTGAATGAAATAATGTATGAAAGAGAGTGATAGAAGGGCAGAATGTTAGACGGGCCTGCGTGCCCAATTCTTAACCCTTTGAAAATAAAGTTTGTTCGTTCGTTCGTTCGATGTTTCGTCCTTTAATGATGATTCCTCTCATATCTTCCGCCTTTTCTAAACATATTTTCACTGTATAAGGAAACTAATAAGGAGACCTTACACATCCCTGCCGCACACCTCTCGTAATAGGCTGATACGACCTACTTTATTATCAATCGTTATGGCAACTTGCTGAATGAATAACAATGAATACAAGTACATGTACATACCTGGCTGGGATTTCAAGACCAGGTAAACAGAAAAGCATCACCGTGGGGAAAATGGATGAAAATAATATAACAATATAGTAATAACTAAGACAAATATAAACGAAACCAGTCCGACGTTTCGGTAACGTACACCTTTTTCAAGAACAATGCAAACATGAATAATATTTAAATAATATGAAATTAAAACACACAATAAATATACATTACAATATAACTGGAATTGTGTTTAATTGCGTAACACGTAATTGTGTTTAATTGGTGTAATAGTGCAGTTCTTGTGATATTATTAAACAAAAGTGGTGTTATTAACATTACTCAGTAAATTTAATTGGATTAGCTGCAGAGGATACAAAATAAAGCCGAAAAGTGAAATTTTAAAATATATTTTACCTCTTTAATTTCAATTGTTATTACTAAACCTCTCATTATTGTCATAATATTTCTAACCTATCAATCAATTATTAACACTGTCATGTTCCCTGTGCAATCGTCTTTAATTTGATATATAATACAATATATCTGCTACAATTTTAACAATTTTAAAAGCATTATTGTGACACACCCCTACTTCCCATTTTCTGCTATGAATTTATGTTTGGTCAGAACCCACTTTTTGTTTGGCAGACAATCAGTTAAGTGTGAAATCATGTGCAGTCTTCTTCTTATAGCCCATGCGTATGTCATTAGCGATCATGTCCGCGCCGAGCCTTCTATACCTTGTGCTGTCAGTCATTTCCGATACCGATGTTCCTCCAGGCCATGATATCAAACTGTCCAGCAACTTCTCTCTCGGTCTTCCTCCTACTTTACCTCCCCTCCAACTTTCCCGTTGTGTCGACATACATGACTAGTACTGTATGCCCAGTGCATATCCGAAGCGTGTAGAATGACCCTGACTATGAAACGTCCTTAACCTTGCCCGTGATACTCTGTGTTTAATGTTTCATTGCGCTTTGTCTTTCTTTGTTCTGACGTTGCATGTGAGGAGAGATCATCATGTTCTGAAGTTACAAGCGAGAATACGTGATCAAATTATGACGTTACACGTGAGTAGACATCATCAAATTTGGACATTACATGTGAGTAGACATCATCAAATTTGGACATTACATGTGAGTAGACACCATCAAGAGGTAGGATATCAGAAACATGTACGAATACGATGTGAACACGCAGGAACAGCCGACCTTCGATATAGAGATGACAGTTTATGATGATGATGGCGATGACGAAGATCATGAACTAAATCTAATTAACAGTAATGCAAAGATCATGAACTAAGTTTAGTTACAGTAAAGCAAAGATCATGAGCTAAATTCAGTTACAGTAAAGCAAAGATCATGAACTACGTTTAGTTACAGTAAGGCACCTATTATGAAAAAAGTCTAGTGTACAGTAAAGCAACGACCATGAACTAAATCTAGTGTCAGTAAAACAACGATCGTGAACTAAGTCTTAGTGTACAGTAAAGCAACGATCATGAACTAAGACTTGTGTAAAGTATAGTAACGACCATGAACTAAGTCTAGTGTACAGTAAAACAACGACCATGAACTAAATCTAGTGTACAGTAAAGCAACGATCATGAATTAAAACTAGTGTACAGTACAGCAACGATCATGAACTAAATCTAGTGTACAGTACAGCAACGATCATGAACTAAATCTAGTGTACAGTACAGCAACGATCATGAACTAAGACTAATGTACAGTACAGCAACGATCATGAACTAAGTCTAGTGTACATTAAAGAAATCTACTTACATCTTCACGACCAGTTTGGCCCGTTCCGCTGACATCTGAGGCACAGAATCCAGCACACCTGTGTCAGTACACGTCAGGTTCACTTCCCCAATGTCATTCTCCTCGCACGTGCACCCATTTGGACACCCAGTTGGTCCGCAGGTGGTCAGATTTGGCCAGACAATAAGAAAATCAACCAGGAGAAGCGTCGTTGTAATCAGCGATCTTAAAGAGACGCGCATAACTGTAGACTTGTTAGTCTAATCTCGTAAAAGGTATCCTGGTATACGCATTGGAAGATACTACTTATAAAAGGATCCAGAATCTCTAGATAATTGAGTTAAAACTGCAACAACCGACAATATTTTGTATTGCAGACACAAGTCGATTGCTTTATTAAAATACGAGTTCAGCACCATGTGTCCAAGTCCCTTATGGAGTGTTAAATGGCCTTTACTTTGTTGTTACGGGTACAAGTGTGTACTAATCCAGAGAAAACACGTCCACTGTTTTGTTGTGTGACGTTTCTTCAGTCCATGTGCAGCTCTAGTGTTAGACCAGTCCGGGTCGTGTCTATGTTCGTACAAGATAGGCGGTGGTTATTAGAAACTTTCATAGATATGGTTTACACCTCTTGTTGAAAAGCGGCGTCGCCTGTTGTTCTGTATTTACCATCTGCAATGAGAATTGCATGATTATAAGTGTCGAGTTACAACAATCTGATGTATAATACATGTGATTCACTCATAGCCTTTCCTCTTTTATCAAGTTTGTAGCTGTGTATTTCTTATTTCCGAATACGTGAACACATATCAAAACCGTCAGATCCCACCACTGGATTGAACCCTAGAGGTATACAGTAATAAGTTGTTAGATCAACAGTCAACCAAGGAAACATAAATAAGCTGTTAGATCAACAGTCTACCAAGGAAATATAAATACTACATGTCTCAGAATGAACATACATCATTACATGTGTATAAAAAATCTAGCTTGTAGCTGTGCCTTTCAGTCATATGTCCTCATACTTGAACACATCAAACTCTTCAGATCCCACCACGAGAAGGAACCCCAGAGATACACAATAACAAACATTCTACCATGAAAAACAAACACTACATGTTCGACAATGAACATACACGTATATTAAATACCACAGTAGAGAAAGAAAGAAAAAGGAGTTCGCCATTAGCGAAAGCAAGCATGGTACAACTAGCGATTTGAGAGGCCAGTCTCTGATTTGTAACGTGTCGCCTGCTAGCCCTCAGGTATCATGCATAGTTGGCTAGAGTTGGGTAATGACAACTAGTCAAGTCAAGAAGCTGGGTAAGCGGACAGGCAGGCGGGTTGGGGATAGGCTAGACAGATATTCTGGTAGAGTTGCTGGCAGTTGGGGGGGGGGGGGTATAGACTAGACAGACATTCTGGTAGAGTTATTGGCAAGGTGCAAAGTAAGATAAAACAAAAGTTAGGTCATTTTTCGCGCCTTAGGGTATTCGGTATAAGGTGCTAGTCTCATATGTGTATAGATAAACCAACACTCGCGGGTGATGGGGCCAGTGTCACGCGGGTGCTGGGACCAGTGTCACGCGGCCGCCTTTACTTACCCGAGACATTTCCTGGTGCCCATTTTAGGCTGCATCGACCTGGGAACACAGTTTAAAATTTATAATCCATCCCAATGCGGATCGAACCCCAGATCACCGGGACGGCGGGCGAGTGTCCAACCACTATGATGTCGCGGCTTCAGGTTGAGAGGTATAGAAGATATATTTGACTGGCTGGCTGGTTGAGACTGACTTTCTGGCAAGTTGAGACTGACTGGCTGGCAGGTTGAGACTGACTGGTTGGCAGGTTGAGATTAAATGGCTGGAAGGTTGAGACTGACTGGCTGGCATTTTGAGATTGACTGGCTGGCAGGTTGAGACTGACTGGCTGAAAGGTGGAGAGACACCACAACCACACGCATCATCATCATTATGAGCCCTGGTAATCGGCATTGCCGTTCATGTCTCTCCACAGATCTCCGTCTTTGGTTCTCTGGATCATCTCTGCTGATAATACTCCGCCATGCCAACGTCTCAGTCTCAGTCCATCTACCATCTTTACAAGCTCTGCCTCTGCCTCTTCTCCTATTTATCTTTCCAAGAATCGTGATGTTTTCCGACGCCTCGGTTGAGAGACATACACCCTGGTAGAGTAGCTGGCAGGTTGAGAGACATAAGCCCTGGTAGAGTAGTTGGCAGGTTGAGAGACATACACCCTGGTAGAGTAGCTGGCAGGTTGAGAGACAGACAGGTCATTTACTCTGGTAGAGTAGTTGGCAGGTTGAGAGACATACACCCTGGTAGAGTAGCTGGCAGGTTGAGAGACAGACAGGTCATATACTCTGGTAGAGTAGCTGGCAGATTGAGAGACATACACCCTGGTAGAGTAGCTGGCAGGTTGAGAGACATACACCCTGGTAGAGTAGCTGGCAGGTTGAGAGACATACACCCTGGTAGAGTAGCTGGCAGGTTGAGAGACATACACCCTGGTAGCGTAGCTGGTAGGTTGAGAGACATACACCCTGGTAGAGTAGCTGGCAGGTTGAGAGACATACACCCTGGTAGAGTAGCTGGCAGGTTGAGAGACATACACCCTGGTAGCGTAGCTGGCAGGCTGAGAGACAGACAGGTCATATACTCTGGTAGAGTAGCTGGCAGGTTGAGAGACATACACCCTGGTAGAGTAGTTGGCAGGTTGAGAGACAGACAGGTCATTTACTCTGGTAGAGTAGTTGGCAGGTTGAGAGACAGACAGGTCATTTACTCTGGTAGAGTAGCTGGCAGGTTGAGAGACATACACCCTGGTAGAGTAGCTGGCAGGTTGAGAGACAGACAGGTCATTTACTCTGGTAGAGTAGTTGGCAGGTTGAGAGACAGACAGGTCATTTACTCTGGTAGAGTAGTTGGCAGGTTGAGAGACAGACGGGTCATTTACTCTGGTAGAGTAGTTGGCAGGTTGAGAGACATACACCCTGGTAGAGTAGCTGGCAGGTTGAGAGACAGACAGGTCATTTACTCTGGTAGAGTAGTTGGCAGGTTGAGAGACATACACCCTGGTAGAGTAGCTGGCAGGTTGAGAGACAGACAGGTCATATACTCTGGTAGAGTAGCTGGCAGATTGAGAGACATACACCCTGGTAGAGTAGCTGGCAGGTTGAGAGACATACACCCTGGTAGAGTAGCTGGCAGGCTGAGAGACATACACCCTGGTAGAGTAGCTGGCAGGTTGAGAGACATACACCCTGGTAGAGTAGCTGGCAGGTTGAGAGACAGACAGGTCATTTACTCTGGTAGAGTAGTTGGCAGGTTGAGAGACATACACCCTGGTAGAGTAGCTGGCAGGTTGAGAGACAGACAGGTCATATACTCTGGTAGAGTAGCTGGCAGATTGAGAGACATACACCCTGGTAGAGTAGCTGGCAGGTTGAGAGACATACACCCTGGTAGAGTAGCTGGCAGGCTGAGAGACATACACCCTGGTAGAGTAGCTGGCAGGTTGAGAGACATACACCCTGGTAGAGTAGCTGGCAGGTTGAGAGACAGACAGGTCATTTACTCTGGTAGAGTAGCTGGCAGATTGAGAGACATACACCCTGGTAGAGTAGCTGGCAGGTTGAGAGACATACACCCTGGTAGCGTAGCTGGCAGGCTGAGAGACAGACAGGTCATATACTCTGGTAGAGTAGCTGGCAGGTTGAGAGACATACACTCTGGTAGAGTAGCTGGCAGGTTGAGAGACATACACCCTGGTAGAGTAGCTGGCAGGTTGAGAGACAGACAGGTCATTTACTCTGGTAGATTAGCTGGCAGGTTGAGAGACATACACTCTGGTAGAGTAGCTGGCAGGTTGAGAGACAGACAGGTCATATACTCTGGTAGAGTAGCTTGCAGGTTGAGAGACAGACAGGTCATATACTCTGGTAGAGTAGCTGGCAGGTTGAGAGACAGACAGGTCATATACTCTGGTAGAGTAGCTGGCAGGTTGAGAGACATACACCCTGGTAGAGTAGCTGGCAGGTTGAGAGACAGACAGGTCATATACTCTGGTAGAGTAGCTGGCAGGTTGAGAGACATACACCCTGGTAGAGTAGCTGGCAGGTTGAGAGACAGGCAGATCATATACTCTGGTAGAGTAGCTGGCAGGTTGAGAGACAGACAGATCATATACTCTGGTAGAGTAGCTGGCAGGTTGAGAGACATACACACTGGTAGAGTAGCTGGCAGGTTGAGAGACATACACCCTGGTAGAGTAGCTGGCAGGTTGAGAGACAGACAGGTCATATACTCTGGTAGAGTAGCTGGTAGGTTGAGAGACAGACAGGTCATATACTCTGACAGAGTAGCTGGCAGGTTGAGAAACAGACAGGTCATATACTCTGGTAGAGTAGCTGGCAGGTTGAGAGACAGACAGGTCATATACTCTGGTAGAGTAGCTGGCAGGTTGAGAGACATACACCCTGGTAGAGTAGCTGGCAGGTTGAGAGACAGACAGATCATATACTCTGGTAGAGTAGCTGGCAGGTTGAGAGACATACACCCTGGTAGAGTAGCTGGCAGGTTGAGAGACAGACAGATCATATACTCTGGTAGAGTAGCTGGCAGGTTGAGAGACATACACCCTGGTAGAGTAGCTGGCAGGTTGAGAGCCATACACCCTGGTAGAGTAGCTGGCAGGTTGAGAGACAGACAGGTCATATACTCTGGTAGAGTAGCTGGCAGGTTGAGAGACAGACAGGTCATATACTCTGGTAGAGTAGCTGGCAGGTTGAGAGACAGACAGGTCATATACTCTGGTAGAGTAGCTGGCAGGTTGAGAGACAGACAGGTCATATACTCTGGTAGAGTAGCCGGCAGGTTGAGAGACAGACATGTCATATACTCTGGTAGAGTAGCTGGCAGGTTGAGAGACAGACAGGTCATATACTCTGGTAGAGTAGCTGGCAGGTTGAGAGACAGACAGGTCATATACTCTGGTAGAGTAGCTGGCAGGTTGAGAGACAGACAGGTCATATACTCTGACATAGTAGCTGGCAGGTTGAGAGACAGACAGGTCATATACTCTGGTAGAGTAGCTGGCAGGTTGAGAGACAGACAGGTCATATACTCTGGTAGAGTAGTTGGCAGGTTGAGAGACAGACAGGTCATATACTCTGGTAGAGTAGCTGGTAGGTTGAGAGACAGACAGGTCATATACTCTGGTAGAGTAGCTGGCAGGTTGAGAGACAGACAGGTCATATACTCTGGTAGAGTAGCTGGCAGGTTGAGAGACAGACAGGTCATATACTCTGGTAGAGTAGCTGGCAGGTTGAGAGACAGACAGGTCATATACTCTGGTAGAGTAGCTGGCAGGTTGAGAGACATACACCCTGGTAGAGTAGCTGGCAGGTTGAGAGACATACACCCTGGTAGAGTAGCTGGCAGGTTGAGAGACAGACAGGTCATATACTCTGGTAGAGTAGCTGGCAGGTTGAGAGACAGACAGGTCATATACTCTGGTAGAGTAGCTGGCAGGTTGAGAGACAGACAGGTCATATACTCTGGTAGAGTAGCTAGCAGGTTGAGAGACAGACATGTCATATACTCTGGTAGAGTAGCTGGCAGGTTGAGAGACAGACAGGTCATATACTCTGGTAGAGTAGCTGGCAGGTTGAGAGACAGACAGGTCATATACTCTGGTAGAGTAGCTGGCAGGTTGAGAGACAGACAGGTCATATACTCTGGTAGAGTAGCTGGCAGGTTGAGAGACAGACAGGTCATATACTCTGGTAGAGTAGCTGGCAGGTTGAGAGACAGACATGTCATATACTCTGGTAGAGTAGCTGGCAGGTTGAGAGACAGACAGGTCATATACCCTGGTAGAGTAGCTGGCAGGCTGAGAGACAGACAGGTCATATACTCTGGTAGAGTGGCTGGCAGGTTGAGAGAATGACTGGTAGACTGGCTAATCATTTAAAACACAGGGGGATATGTTGACTGACAAAATAAAAAAAAACACATGTTGGTAGGACATGAGACAATCTGTATACAGAGAGACTGGTGGACATATTTATATATAGTTGGACAGACGGAGGGATGGACGGAAGGGCGCGACGGACGGACGGACGGACGCACGAGCGGACGGACGGACGGACGGACAGACAGACAGACATGTAGGTAGGCAGGTAGGTAGTTGGGTGGGTAGGTAAGTAGATAGACAGACAGGCCGGTAAGTAGATAAATAGGTAGAAATGTAGATAGATGGATAAGTAGGCAGACAAGTCACTAATTAATCATATAGCGACCAGCATTTACTACCATCTTAACATCTTACGCCGGCCTCCCTGGTCGAAGAATTAGCAGCTTTCTCCGTAACCCCGAATACTCTCGTGGTTTGACGTGAGCGCACGAGAATCGGAAGCGGTTAGAGTCGCGCCAGTGACTTATGAGAGTATGGAGCCGGTCGCTCAGAAAGCAATGGCAAACTACTGAGCGTAATCTTGCCAAGAAATCAACAATCAGCTGAAAGATGCTGATGTTGACAGCGATGTCCTGTAAAGGATACGCAAAACATTTGTTTTAACATCTTACGCTATATACCTAGCGCACTCCCACAAGTAACCAAAGTTTCACAGAAATAGACGGTGGTGTATAGATTAGCTACAAATTACTAACTTATGTGCGGACGTTAAAGTGAATACACAGGCTAAGCTCAGACAGAAGTAAATACCCACTTTTGAACTGCGCATTTGTTCATGAAGGGTTTTCTTAAAATATAACCTGTTTACATCTTACACCTGCAAACCCTGCACTTACCTTTCTTGATTTCATTACTGCACATTTCCTGTATGTTGGAATGCATGTTTAAACGCATGTAACAAGTTCTAACTATAATCCCCTGACGCTGTAATAATAACAACAAAGAATAGCATGTTTACAGTCCTGAGCTAGGTCCAGTTTGAAGCGGCGGATAGAGAAGCTTTGTAGGAAACCACAGCATGTGTTTCATGGGTACTTGAACGTGTCCATCGCAGGGGGACTCCCATGGACATAACAGGAGGAGTACATTTGCAGGTAATGATTAGCACTCACGTAAGATATAGGGAATAAGTAGAAATTAAATGATACACAAAACAATGGAAACATTCAACGCTGTGGGTACATCGGGGTTTGAACATGACCTTGTAATGGCAAGCCGTGGGGCCACATATACTTCGACCCACACCTAGAGTGATAGTTTTCAAAATATCATCACTAGCCACAACTATGGAATTTTGATAGAATTTGTAACCAGCCAGTCTACTGAATGTAAAGATGCTTAGTAAATTACACACAGCCAATGAATGCTGGGATTGAATGCAGCGTCCTGCAAAGGACATGCTACTAACTTAGTTTATAATACTCTGGGCTTCATAAATGTGTATTAACCAAGAAGTGATATCATACCTTTTCTCTGAAGTACAGAAAAGTGTGAGAAATGCCACCATAGTCTCAGATCAATAGAAAGAAACTTGGAATTGGTCACCTAAGAGTAGGAGACGGCACGGCACACGACTTTGGCAAACCAAGGTCAGTTGGAAATGCATGCTCCGGAACCAGTGGGCAAACTTCTGCCTGGGGAGATCAAGACGCTCACTTGCCTTGCTAGCCGAGGGCTGCTGTTAAGTGGAGATCACAAGCAACGCCACATTTGTATTTGGAAGGCAACAGAAAACCATCACAGTATCTTCTCGTGGGATGGTTGGTTGGCTCCAGTGTGTTTATGTAACACAGAAATAAGATACACAATACAATAGATACAATTGAACTGCAGAGACAAATATCACAAAGTACATCTTGTATGAAAGGAGACGTTGTAGCATGCCACATCTCGCGATTTCCCACGGAATGTATCAGTGCAAATTCTGATATTTCTCATGCCACGATGACAGGCTATCAAGAATTTTCTCTCACTGTGTCCCTCTGTATCTCTCCGGTTGTTACAATGTTCCACTTTTTCTGTTGTCATAAGGTGGCCACACATATTGACTGCCTCTTTCTGATGCTTGTGATGCATTGTGTAGGCATTTTAGTCTCTTTCAAGACATTTAGATCGCTCATGTTGGCTGTCCAATGTATTTTCAGTATTCTTCTTTGGAACCATATGTCTTTGCATTCGATGTGTTCTTTTGCTGACTTACCAACTGTCCAGGATTTCCAACCATATGTTAATACTAATTTTCCAGGATTCCTAACCACATGTTAATACTAATTGTCGAGGATCTCCAAGAATTTGTTGATAGCAATTTTATATAACATGCAAGAAATATTTTCTAACTTACAATGACAGCAGCATAAGGAATATTAAACTATGCAAAACCGTCGTGGAGCAAATCGTTATAACGTGAACGTACACGCAATGAAATTCGTCTATTAGGATCTAAAGAGCTATTAATATTTGCATTCACATACATTATTCAAACGTCTCATTATTTTATCTCCCGTTGGAATATGTCCACGAAAAAGGAAGTTGCTGGAATGTTGGATTGTAAGGATCAAATACTTAATGGAATCGAGTGTTATGTAATCAACGTGAATTAAAAAAAACACAACCCATTACGAATAAGATCTTGAGTTCTGAATTTATAAACATCAACTACAACGTCACAAGCATTGCTCTCTGTATGCTTGACTATTGGGAAAGCTGACAGTCTGGCATATTACACACACACACACACACACACACACACACACACACACACACACACACGCAGGCAGGCAGGCAGGCAGGCAGGCAGGCACGCACGCACACACACGCACACAGATATATGATACTGAGGACAATTCGGTAGCATTAAAGCTGGCCAGTGTGATACTGGCCGGTCTCTCTTGCCGAGGGGTTACGCCACTTTCTCCGTAATCCCGTTTATCCACGCAGGGTCTCGCAGCGCGCGAGAATTGGAAGCGGCTCTACCCGCGTTGGTGACTTGCGGGATACTGAGTCGGCCGCTCAGAAAGCAATGGCAAACTACTGAGCGTAATCTTGCCAAGAGATCAACAATCAGCTGAAAGATGCTGATGTTAACATCGATGTCCTGTAAAAGGATATGCGAATTTAAAAAAAGAAAAAAGTGTGATACTGAGAACACCACCCACCGAGCGCCGATTGGGCCATAAGGGAGCTAAAGTGTCCTTTACCTTTTTTTTGTTATATATATATATATATATATATATATATATATATATATATATATATATATATATATATATATATATATATATTGGTACCTCGGGTTACGAACGCCTCAGGTTGTGATTCTCCTATGTACCCTGCAACCAACTTCGAAAATGTTATGTCTCGGGTAACGAACAATGCCTCGGGTTACGAACAAAGGCGAGAGAGAGAGAGAGAGAGAGAGAGAGAGAGAGAGAGAGAGAGAGAGAGAGAGAGAGAGAGAGAGAGAGAGAGAGAGGGCGAGCAAGGTGTAACGTTGGAGACAAACGATTGCGTACAGTACAAACAGTATTACAGATGACCTTGTGGATCTTTAGAATAACAGCTAAAGACATTAAAGGAGGAGCAGTCGTCCGATGATGAGGAGTCAGTGACCATTTCAACTGCCAGGAATAAAAAATGTGTAGCAAGTGGGCAGACGTCGAAGACTTCATTGTGAACCATCATCCAAACAAACTTGTTGCTAACAGGGCAGTAGATGAATTATAGCTAGGATGGCCCACTTCAAAAAGATTCTCCAGCAAAGGAAGCAACAAATTTACCTTGATAGTTTTTTTGGCGCAGAAGATTCCCAGTCGGCTGCCAAGAAACAGCGACAAGATACTTCTGAAACTAATGATTCAGAATAACAAAGAAAGTGACACATTTCCCATGATCGTTTTCTTGGTAATAAAGATAGACTATTCTTTGTTTGTTTTTTAAATTTTACATTTAATTCATTTGGTTGTTTTCTTTCTCTTTATTTAATGCGTAAAGTACACGTATTCTTTGCGTTTTGTCAGGTTAACGACCGGATGTTAATGAAAAGAACGATTCTTTCATCTTGAAGCGGATTGTCTTTATTTCATTGATGTTAGTGTTTCGGGTTAAGAACGTTTCGGGTTACGAACCGAGTTCTGGAATGAATTAAGTTCGTAACCCGAGGTACCACTGTATATGTGACAGCGCCAAATCAACACATCTTGATTTGGCCTGCCTTAAAATAAAAATCTGGACAACCGGAAAATCATAGCTGGACAAAGAAAAACTGGCAGCCATGTTGTGTTTAGCAGTCAGCCAGTCCGGGTTGTTAAGATGAGAGATGTCGGCAGTGTACCCTGTTTCGGCTTGTTCAGTTTTGGAATTCCCTGAGTTGATCTGTGATCAACTGATGTCTTTGTAAAACAGTAAGTTTTAACTGATTAAGTTGAAAATAAGTAGTTAATATAATCACATATTCTAAAGCGAAGCACGTCCCAGGTAACCGGCATCAAAGTGTTTTCGTGGTGAAACAGGCATTGGTGGACAAAATTGTTAGGCGAGATGGTAGAAACAAAGAAATATAAATAGATAATATGAATAAATGCTATTGAAATGGGCTGTTCTACAGATCAATTTAGCGTCCCTGAAGCTTTATGAGAAAAGTAGTTAACATGTTAATATATAGAGATGTAAGCAATCAGACTTGGTGATGTGAAATATGTAGAATAGGTCATTGGTGGTGATTAAGTATTATAGAGACTGATGTCATGTCATGCCAGCCATGTTGGCACAAGATTATTTGGTTGGGAATTACATGATTATCCTATGGCAATAATGTGTGAGAGATTCACCAAGAATAATATATGAAGTCATAAATTATAGTTAGTGAAAATACTGACATGGAGCCATGCTGACCATGATGGGCATAAAATTGAATGTTTATGAGTGAGGGAAAATAACCATGATCATGTGTGTAATATTTATAACATGTGTAAAGCACAGACGAATACTTACATGTTATAGGTGGCAATGATGTGTTAATGGTTAAGCTACGTAGTTAGAACATGTGGGTAACAATAGAGGTGAAGGAAGGAATGTATTGGAGGGACTCCATGGACTGACAGCTACGGAGTGTAGGAAATAAGGCACCTTTAATACGATGAATGCGTATCAGCAATAATAATGTAATCATGATAACTGCAAATGAAGTACGGCTTTACTGAGGAAGAACAGTGAGATGTATCTGGAACTGGTATTAGTAAAGGAGTTTCTCATTTAGCATTGAAGTCTGGTATCACATTTGTTACCAGAATGAGGTAATGTTTGTGTTGGTGTATCAAGTTGTTGATGGAATCATTGACTGAGATTCCATCTTAAGTTAAACATAGTGCTTGTCACACGATGGAAAGAATGTGATATAATGCTACGTACCACCTTTCGCAAAGATGCTTATATGCACTTGCTATGTGACGTGAAGCGTAAGGAAGGAAAACTTATAAACGGTGTATCATAGGAAGAATGGAGGGGATAGGACATAACTGTACATCTGTTGTCTAGTAACAAAGTATATTACACTGATTGTGTTTGGCTTTAACAACACTTGTTGGTTATTAGTGTGTAATAATGACATAATATATAGTACACTGGTTGTTATATTAGTACTGATATTCTGTATCCAGCCATGGACATTGTTATGTTTTGATTCTGTCTCATATGAATGATGCACTCTTACATATGAGTGCTGTACTTTCACTTGATGCTGTGTGTTTATTTATGAGCTGTCTTAGTGGCCTCAAAGGGTTCCCCAATTGATTTCTTGTGTAAAACATGTTTATATGTAACTTTCTGTGAGTGTTGTGATTCTCCTATGTGCAAGTGTTGTATTTTCATATTCTACAAATATGGTGATTCCACTTTGTATGTATGTCTTCTGCTTTTCATAGTTATGTATATTTACAGCTGGGCAAAAGAGATCCAATTTTTCATTGCTGGTGTGTGTAGGATCTGTGTGAGGTAGTTACACTGAGCTAAAGGCATTCTGTAAGTAAATGATGTGCTGCATGGGAAGATAGAAGAGACTGAGATTATCGTATTAGAAGGTGTTCCATCTTAGCAATATTAAGTGTAATCCCATGACAGCGGGGGCACAATTGGAGGAGACAGCAAAGTGGGTGACCAGATGCTGCAACAGTGATCGTTGCATTTAACAATTAGGGATGTAGTCACCTTGAAGAAGAATGAGGCAGCAAAGAATGATTATGCCAGACATCAAGGGTTACCTCAAAATAGCAGTAGTACAGCTGGAGGGAATAGCAAAATGGATAATTAGATGTGGGGTATTTATTATCTATGGGTTAATTCATATGTTATGTTGTATGTGCTCATTGCTTAATGTGTTTAATAATATGATTTCTTTACAATGATAATCATAGATTGTGTTCTATTGTTACAAGAGTGGCTGACTAGTTAGTGTCAGCACTCTTGGGTTCATGGTGGGGTAGTAATTTGTGTCACAACTCTTTTCTTTATGTCGCGTCTTAGGAATTATGTTGTGTAACTTATGTTTTTATAGTGCCTTATTGCTGTCTGTGTCAAACTTCTTTATTGCGTCAGTCTAACCAGCTATTGTTTGGAACATATGCGTTATGGTACTTGGTGTACCCTGTTGTCTTAAGATCTGTTGATTGGTTAGGGGTTACCCACTGTTGTCGTTTGACACACACACACACACACACACACACACATATATATATATATATATACAACAGAGTCCTGGATCAACTCAGTGTTCTTGTCTCGACCATACTACGGGGCCAAGCCATCCAGGTATTTACTTCTCTGCCTTCTCCTTGTTCTCTTCCCTTCAATCTTACCAGTTGTCACCAAGTTCTCCAATTTATTTTTTTTCTTTTAACGTGTCCAAAATCTGTGACTGTCTACGTCTAATTTCTCTAATCAGTTTACAGATTTCATTTGTTTCTCGTAGGACTTGGTCATTGGTTTTTCTGTCTGTCCATGGTATTCTTTGCATTTTCCTCAGAAACCACATTTCCGCAGCCAACAGATGTTTTCAGCTTGTCTGCTCATTGTCCACGTTTCACATTCATACAAAAGTACAGGGTTTTATGTTGCACTTCCAACACTCAATTTTCTCGTTGCAAATGACATCTTTTTTTATCGGTCAGTATGTTTTCTATCTTGCAAAAGGCTACTTTCGCCATAGCGATTTTCGTTCTAATCTCTTCAAGGCATCTCCAAACAGATGTTATGACTGTTCCAAGATAATTGTACCGATTCACTTGTTTAAGAATATTTCCATTTACTTGTATATTACATTGTGGTACTTCCTTCTTCCTCATGACGACTATAATCTGTCTTCATAGAATTTAATTCTAACCCCAGCTGCTCACTGTGTGCAACAACCGCATCTACTAAATGTTGCAGATCCTACTCATTGTCTGCAATCAATACTGTATCATCCACATATCTAATGTTATTGATGTTACATCCCTCAATAGTGATTCCTGTCATATATTCTACATTTCTGAAAATATGTTCACTGTACATGGAAAAATGATCTGGAGACATTACACATCTCTGTCGCACACCTCTCTTAATAGACTGATATTGACCTATTTCATTATCAATCTTTATGACAGCTTGTTGTTTCCAATATATGTTTTTTACAAATTCTAAGGTGTTTCCCATCAATTTGGAGATCGGCAAGCATCTCTATCATGTTTACATGTCTCATTTGATCGAAAGCCTGTGTGTAGTCAATAAAGCAAAAGATGTAGATCTTTGTTACTTCTACAGAACATTCAATTACTGTTCTCAGCATCTACCAGCATTTACGGTTATCTTGATTTCTACGAACCCATATTTTTCTTCTCCTATTTCGGGTTGTAATTTCTTCCTGTTTGCATGAGGATTCTTAGCAAAATCTTCGTGATGTGGCTCATTAGACTAATTGTTATATATATATATATATATATATATATATATATATATATATATATATATATATATATATATATATATATATATATATATATATATAACACCAGACCGTCATCCAGCTACTGATGGCAAAATCTTAACTAAAATAAATAAATTTAGAGTAGGAACATGGAATGTTAGGACATTAAATGAGCTAGGAAAGTTGACCAATGTTCTAAGAGAGATGGATAGCATGAAAATGAATATACTAGGCGTTAGTGAGATGAGATGGAAGGGATCGGGCAAAATTATAGCTGACAATCACACAATAATTTATTCTGGAGGGGAGACACATGAGAAAGGGGTAGGAATAATATTAGATGAAAAAACAGCCAAGTCAACTAATGGATACTGGTGTATTTCAGATAGAGTTATTATGGTAAAAATCAAAGGCAAACCAATAGACATAAATATTATACAAGTATATGCACCAACAGCAAGCAGTAGTGATGAAGAAATACAACACTTTTACGACGAAATAGAAATGGCGATGGCTCAAATTGGATCACAAGAAATAAAAATAATACTTGGTGATTTTAATGCAAAAGTAGGAAAGGGAAAAATGGAGGATGTAGTGGGGAATTATGGTTTAGGTACAAGAAATGAAAGAGGGGAAAAGCTAATAGAATGGGCAAATATCAATGATATGATAATTGGAAACACATGGTTTAAACACCATAAAAGACGACTGTACACATGGATAAGCCCTGATAAGAAAATACGCAACCAAATTGACTACATACTAATTAATAAAAGATTTAGAAATGCTTTAATTAATGTAAAGACAATGCCTGGTGCTGACTGTAATAGTGATCATGTACCACTATGTGGACAAATAAAAGTAAGATTAAAAAGAGGGAAAAAAATGGTTAAGAACATGAGACTTAATAAAGAGGTTCTAAAAATAGATAACGAAATGCAAGAACAATACAGAGTGACTGTGAAAAATAGGTACAATGCAATAACTAAAATACAGAGTATAGATGAACAATAGGAAATGTTAAGGGACTCCATTCATCAAACTAGCAAAGAAGTATTACCAGAGAGAGGCAAAATAGCTAAGAAAAAATGGATGAATGAAGATATCTTAAACCTGATGGACAAAAGAAAACAGTATAAAAATGACAAACAAGAATACGCTAAGATAAATAAAGAAATAAAAGATAAATGTGGGAAGGCTAAAGAAAGTTGGTTAAACGAGCAATGCAAAAAAAATTGAATTAAATTCCATTAAAGATACAAAAAATATGCACAGAAAAATCAGTGAGCTTACAGGAAAAAAAATAAGAATAAATACAGGGTGTTTTAAATCAAAAACAGGAAAGATAATATTAGAGGAAGATGCTATAATGAAGAGGTGGAATGAGTATATAAGAGAATTATATGAAGGAGAAAGGGCAGAATTAACAGAAGATAGTAACTTAGAAGGTCCAATTATTCTGAAAGAAGAAGTCACTGACGCTATGAAACGTATGAAGAAAGGAAAAACAGCTGGGCCAGATGAAATCACAATAGAAGAATTAGAAGTCTTGGGAGAATTTGGAGTAGATATATTAACCAAAATGTTGAATGATATTTACAGCAGTGGATATTTACCCAGTGATAAGCTGAAATCTGTATTTATAGCTATACCAAAAAGACCAGGAGCAATTGATTGTGAAGATTTTCGTACAATTAACCTTATAAACCATATCACTAAGCTTCTACTCAGAATCATAATGAGAAGAACCAAAAAGAAAATAAAAATGGAAATTAGTGAAGAACAGTATGGATTTGTGGAAGGAAAGGGCACAAACAATGCAATTTATACATTGCGGACACTAATAGAAAAGTCAATAGAGAAACAGAGGGACATATATTTGTGCTTCATAGATTATACTAAGGCATTTGATAAAGTAAAACATGATGAACTGATTAAAATGTTGGAAGATATCAACACTGATGGAAAAGATTTAAGAATAATAAAGAATATTTACTGGAACCAAGTAGCAGCAATTAAAATGGGAAATAAAGAGGGTAGTTACGAACAGATAAAGCTAGGAGTACGACAAGGGTGTGTCTTGTCACCAGATCTTTTCTCCCTGTATAGCGAAGTAATAATGAGAGAGATCAAAGAGATGCCAGGAATACTAGTTGGAGGTTATAATATAAATAATATACGCTATGCAGATATGACACAGTATTGGTGGCGGATAATTCAACAGACCTACAACAATTATTAGACGTTGTAGTAACAGAGAGTGCAAGGAAAGGACTCAACTTGAATATCAAGAAAACAGTAACAATGGTAATATCAAAGAAAATGGTGACACCAAAATGTGACATAGAAATAGAAGGGAAAATCCTTAACCAAGTTGATAATTTTAGATACCTAGGGGCATTTATAACATCAGATGGAAGATGTACAACAGAGATTAGGAGCAGAATAGGGCAGGCAAAAGCCGCATATCATAAAATGAAGAGTATCTTATGCAATAAGTCACTGTCACTGAATGTAAGAAAGAGAGTGCTGAAATGCTATGTAGAACCAGTTTTGCTGTATGGCAGTGAATCTTGGAATGTAAATGAACAAATTAAGAAGAAATTAGAAGCAACAGAGATGTGGTTCCTGAGACGAATGTTGCGAATTCCTTGGACTGCCAGAGTAACTAACGATGACTGCCTGAAACAGGCTAATGAAACTAGAACATTATATACAACAATAAGACAGAGACAAACAGCTTTCCTCGGTCATGTGATGAGAAGAGAGGCATTGGAGAACATCGTAACAACTGGAAAGATCGAGGGGAAGAGAGGCAGAGGTAGACCAAGAGAAGTGATGCTGGATGGATTGAGACGGTGGCATGGAGGAATATCAGCAGCAGAGTTGATCCAGAGAACCAAAGACCGAGATCTATGGAGAGCCATGAACGCCTACGCCAGCCGGCACGGCACTTGATGATGATGATGATGATGATGATATATATATATATATATATATATATATATATATATATATATATATATATATATATATATATATATATATATATATATATATGCTCAGTCTTCGTAGACTTAGATGGATAGGACATCTTAGGAGGATGGATGATGGTAGAATACCAAAGGATATCTTTTTTGGTGAATTACAGATGGGTAAGAGATCTCAGGGTCGGCCTCTACTACGATACAAAGATATGTGTAAGCGGGACATGATTGATACAGGCATTGATAATGCACATTGGGAGCAAGTCGCCGCTGAACGTGTTGCAAGGAGGGCAAACATCAGAAATGGAATAAAGACAAAGGAGAAAATTATTGCAGATAAGTCACACACCGAGCGTTTGAGACGTAAGATGGTGCATGATGGTGGAAATGACCACGTGTTCACATGCACCCACTGTGAACGGACATTTACAGCGCAAATTGGCCTTATCAGTCACACTCGCTACCGCCATAGGTAAAAGTTATTATGCCTTTTTAAAGCACAAACTATCGTCTGTCAAGACGGCAAGGTGCCAATGTAATATATGTATATATATATAAGCAACTTTATATATATATATATATATATATATATATATATATATATATATATATATATATATATATATATATATATAACGTACATGTTAATGATTTTATCGACGAAGTTTCATATTTAGCTACCTGTCAGCGCATACCTTCATATATATATATGAAGGTATGCGCTGACAGGTAGCTAAATATGAAACTTCGTCGATAAAATCATTAACATGTACGTTTTTTTGGGGTATCCATTAAGAGTAGATAGAGCAACGAGTTGGGTTTGTGTCTGAAGCAGATGCCGATCAGCGCACATGATTACAAATGGCACGTCCTGGTTAACTGCAGGCAAAACATTATCTTCAATCATTGTCAGACCAGAGATGAATCTACAGATACACATATGCCATTCTAATTGCAGTCCTGGTTCACCCGTTTCCACGTCTTCTTTAATGTGAAATCTCTCAGCCTGCCTTTCATGACAACTGGAGTTCAGAAGCAAGTTATCTTGTGTACAAACTGATGGTACATCTGTTCAAGTCTCTATCAATCAACACCAACTGGGATGTCTGGTTTACTTTATTGCAAATATCCTCAGCTTGATTATATCGCATTGACTAATCTGGATGTTTCAAGAACTCTGTTCCCGTATTTCATGTAAATCTGCATGACGTTTTCCCATGTTTCTTAAGTTACTAGCCCTGATAATTCTCAACATGTATAGAGGTTGTAGAGATATGGTTCCGTGCACGAGTGATGAGAACACACTGAATAAGGAGAGAGTGTAAGACTTAGTAAAACCCAATCGCTTTAAGTGAATCATTTAGTGGTATCAGAAGTGGACTATCCATATTCATTGCACATGTCATAAGAAGGTGTTAAAGTTAGTTGCATATCCTTTACAGGACGTTGCAGTCAACACCAGCATTTTTCGGTGTTGTGATCTCTTGGTAAGTTTACGTTCAGTAGTTTGCCATTGCTTTCTGAACGACCGGTACTCACACCATTCTGTAAAATACCATCTCAACGCGGTCTGCTGCCAAATCACGCGCAGCTGTGTTTCGAACGTGGGTATACGGGATCACGAATCGCGTCCGTTATGCCTTCGCCACGGAGCGGGCATAAGAAGGCGTAAATAGTCAAATATCGTCACATCGGTAAAGTTAGATTGGAAGATGTTAGACTGACACCGTGGCATTGTGAAACATATGCATCATCATCATGTACCTGGCAAAGTGGCGTAGGCATACATATCGTTTCACAGATCTCGGTTCAACTTGTTCTGGATCAATTCTGTTGATGCCATTAATCCATGCCACCGTCAAATACCATCTAGCACCATTCCTCTCTGTCCAGCCCTGCCTGTTCTACTGCTGATCTTACCAGCGTCTCGTGACTCGAGATTTCAAAAATAGTTGTTAAAAGTAGAAGGGGATAATAATAAGGGTTTTTGCAAATACTGCAAATGTTCAATAGCAGCCAGGTTAAGCGATATTGAGAGGCACAAGAATACAACGAAATATCAGAAAGCCGAACAGCCATTCAGTACACAAAGACAAACAGCAATTGCATTTGACAAATTGAAAGAAGATGTCAAAGAAACAGAAGGATGCATGTCTTTGTTCACAGCTGGCCATTGTTTGCTGCGCGTTGTTGACCATTTAAGTGAACTCTGCAAGGTACACTTTGGTGACAGCAAAGATTGCAAGAACTTTAAGCTTAGGAGAACTAAGTGCAGAGCAGTTATTTCAAATGTACTTGCACCATATTTCACAAAAGACTTGACAGCTGATATTGGCAAAAGTAAATACAGCTTATTGATTGCTGAGAGCAATGCCATTTCTGAAACCAAGCTACTTGAAGTAGCTTAGTTAGTTAGTTAGTCGACAGATCATCCTCGCTGCACATCGAACCATTCAGTCCATAAGTGCTCGGATCCCCTCCTCAGCAAATCCCGCAGCGTGTAGCGGCTAACGACGCCAGTTCTGTGTTGGTTTATCAATCTTCTTTGGCTTCCTGCGTAGTGTTCTTGTTTGGCCACACCTCTTTTAATTTGATGCTCTAGCAGTCTGGCCATTGTTGTAGATTCACAGTCATCACTTGGTTCTCGCAAAAGTCTCACATCACGTAGAGCATTCAGAATGTCAGCCTGGTCCATGGCGCGTCCGCCCTCCACAGTAGCCTCACCTGCGAGCTTGTCAGCCCGCTCATTTCCTTGTACTCCCGCATGCCCTGGCACGAAGATGAAACTAATCTTTGCCAGCCGAGACCGCTTCAGAGGCAGCAACCATTCTCTTCGGATCGACCCCTCCTCTATCCTCTTGATCATGTTCATTGAGTCGCTAAGGAAACAAGCCCTGGTGAATGTCTGTGTCTCGAGCCATGTTATTGCTTTACTTACTGCCATGACTTCCATGGTCAGGCTACTTGTGGTTTCAGTGAAAGCACCAGAGTCCTCCTTCACAATTCTCCCTCCGGCCCGAGCTGTAAAGGCCCATGAGCTTCTCACATGTCGGACGACCGACCCATCTGTGTAGATGACCGCGTCACCGTCTAGCGAATTCTCGAAAATCAACGCTTGTACTTCAGCCTCAACAGCAGCCGGAATTTCTTGTCTGCATTTTCTATCTAATTGGATGCAAACTGAAAAGGATGTGCAGAAGTCTGTTGGCACTTGCACCCACTCCTCGCCAGGTTCTAAGTCCTCAAGTGAACACACCTGTTGAAGAATGTCTTCGGCTTGACCCATCCACGACCGTCCTCTTTTTAACCTGCTGCCCTTCACCTTCCTAATTTCACTATGCAGTGGATGTTGTGTGTTTGCGTTAATTCTGAGGTAGGCGCGTGCCCTGCAAACTTGTATTCTCTCTTCAATGGTTGGAAAATCAAGAAGGTAGCGCATCGCCCTGCATGCTGTATCTCTTGTACATCCAAGAATAATGCGCATAGCTTCATTCTGTATCCTTTCCATCCTTTCTATCTGCTTATGGCTGAGAGTCAAGATTGCCATTGCATACTCCAAAACAGACATGACCAGCCCCTCGTACAGAAGACATAGATGGCGCTGCTCACAGTTTGCTGCCGCCATCACCCGCATCGCTGCCAAACCCCGCTTGGCCTTTGTTATCACCTGGTCTATGTGCACATTATAAGCAAGGCTTCGATCAAACCGTATCCCCAGGTAATTCATTGCCTGCTTTCTTTCCACCGTCTCTGAACACAGCATTACAGTTGGTGTTGGATTGTTGACAATATGATTATTCAACGAGAACCAAGTCACTGTTGCCTTTGTTGGGTTAACCATTGCCCCAGCTTCATCACACCAAGTACTTATGCGATTGAGTTCGGTTTGTAGTTCCCCAGCAACCTCCTCTCTATCCTTACCCTGACGATACACTAAAACATCATCGGCATATGACAATGTCCTGCCAGGTCCAGTGATCTGCTCACTGGTGATTCTCACTGTGTAGGCGTTGAACAGTACCGGCGATAATGGTGATCCCTGTGGTAGGCCAGGATATATTGTTGTTGGTTCCGAAGTCCAACTG
>OY992877.1:44182278-44229778 GCA_963921405.1 Cepaea hortensis
GCGAAGCCGGGCCGGGTCAGCTAGTAGCTTATTATATCAAGGCAGACTGAAAATAGTGAAATAATGAAAGAAGGAAGGACAGGAGGAACGTATGAAATAAAGAAGAAAGTGAGAAAGTTACGAAAGAAGAAAGGTAGGAAGGAAAGAAACAACCAAAGAAAAAATAAAGCAACGTAGAAGGAAAAAAGAAGAAGCGGATGCAGGAAAAGGGGATGAAAGGAAGAACGGAAGGAACAAAGGAGGAACGGAATCATGAAAGGTGAAAGAAACGAAGAAAACAGGGAAGGAAGTATGACATTAAAGGAAGGATGCATGCACGAAATGTATGAAGGAAGTAGGGAAAGAATGAAGGAGACATATATGCAAGATTCAAATAAACAAGCAAATTACCATAGAGTAATGAATAAACAAAAGTAAACATTGGCCACTAATTAACAGTTCAGCAGAATCTAACGAAATGTAAACACAACATAAAAAGCTGAGTTAACGAAAACTACTCACGTTTTAATGTTATGTTGTCTGCAAAATACTGCACTCTCGCCAACGTTCGTTCACAATAGCTAGTTGTTTTGGTTTGTGAATTTTTTGTTTTTAATCAACTGTTACAACATCACCCGTATTTTTTATTTGTGATAATCTCTTACGAGATCATCGATCCATTGCGTCTTCCTCAGCATTGGCGGTTTAACTGACCTGTGTGCTGGAGATGGGTCACACGAGGTGAGTGCCCTGATTTTGTTGCTGAAGAGTTTTCGGAGTACAAAGTTTCGGAGATAGAAGTGATGGTGGTGGTGAGAGGTGAGTGGGGGAAAATTATAGCAGGGTTTATCCCTTCATTTACGAATACACATTGGCGGTTCGCCTAAACTGTTTTCTGTCCATTCCGCGAAGGGACAAATTAATTAATGATTTTTTTTAAAAGGAAATACAAAGTGGCATAACCCATTTTATATTCGTTGGGATGTAGTGAGCAAATTTTGCCAGCCCCATATTTTTAAAGACCGACCAACACTGGATGGCTGCTGTGGTCGATATCAAGACTGCCGTTTTTACTTCCCAAGACCTTTCCTGGTACCAGTTTCAGGCTGGGTCGGTCTTGGAGTCCAAGCCAATTTACAAAGAACCTGCCTCGATGAACACTCGAACCTGTGACCTGTCGGCCGGCATCAAGCACGTTAGCCACTGTGCTATCGCGACTCCCATGACAGTTTATAACTTATTAATAATTGTTTTTGACGTTCTTCCATTACAACCTATCATTATGTGCTTTGTCAGCTGGCGTAGGCGTTCATGTGTCTCCTCGACTCTCTGTCTTTGGTGTTTAGATCAACTTGGCTGATGAGATCCTTCAATGCCACTGTCTCATTCAATCCAGTATAATTTGTCATGGTTTGCCTCTACCTCCTCTTTCACTAATCTGTCCGGACATCTCATTTCTTCTCATTATTTGACCAAAGAATGTGTGTGGCTTTCTCAAAATTGTGTATAATCTAGGCAATGGTGGTTACTCTGGCTGTCCAACGTGTTCGCAACATTCGGCTCAGAAACTAAATCACCATTGCTTCCAAGTGCTTCTTAATCTGTTTATTTACGTTTCATGATTCACATCCATGCAGTAAAACAGATTCTTTATAACATTTCAGTACTCACTTTCTGACATTCAATTAAAGTGACATTTTGCATACGATACTTTTCATTTTCTGATATGCAGTTTTTTTTTTGACTTATTCATTTAATATCTGTTATGCATCTTCCATCCGATGTTATATTTGACCCTGGGTATTTAATTATTCAACATGGTTACGTTTTTTCCCCTTCTTTTGTTTTGTCATTCGTTGGTGTTATCTTTTTCTCCTTGATATAACTATTGTTTCTGTTTTCTTGATATTCAAGAACAGTCCTGCTGTTGTTGTTTTTTTCATTCTCTGTTACTTCAGTGTCCAAAACTTGTTGTAGATCTTTCCCATTAATATAATTATTGTTTATTTTTCCCTTTTATATTCAAGGAAAGCGATTTGAACACTCTCCGTTACTACATGATCCAAACTCCATTGAAGATCTGCTTTTTCATATATCAATTCTAAGTCATATGCAATAGCGTAGGCTGTTTATATTATAACCTTTGACTCATATTCCGCATGAGATGCGGTATGGAGGAAAAATTGCTTTTGATCACGGTCATAAGGTGAAGGTGTTTTTTGTTGCTTGCCAAGTGGCGCTCATATTGCATATACTGCATTACATTTATTTTCATTGTCTCGGTGGCGGAATGACTAGCATGTTTGCCTGTTGGCCCTGTGGTCATGTCTTCGAGTGTTCATAGAGGTAGGGGTGTTTTTGGTATTACTGAGAGCCTGGGTTAACTTTGCCTAAAATTGGAAGTAAAGACCGGCGGCGTTATATAGGCCACGTCACCAATCATGTATCCACTGGTCTGTGGAAATATAGGTCACATCACCCATCAAGTATCCACTGGTCTATGAAACTGTCGGGCTAACCCCATATGCCCAATACGTTTCGTGGCGTGGGAAATGGTACTTTACTTTACTTTACTTTACTTTACTTTACTTTACTTTACTACTTTACTTTGCTTTGCTTTACTTTACTCTACTTTACTTTACTTTACTTTACTTTACTTTACTTTACTTTACTTTACTTTACTTTACTACTTTACTACTTTACTTTACTTTACTTTACTTTACTTTACTTTACTTTACTTTACTTTACTTTACTTTACTACTTTACTTTGCTTTGCGTTGCTGTGCTTTGCTTTGCTTTACTTTACTTTACTTTACTTTACTTTACTTTACTTTACTTTACTACTTTACTTTACTTTACTTTACTTTACTTTACTTTACTTTGCCTAAGTGTCTCTTACATTGCCATTTATAATATTAACAAATGATTGAACTAGACCAGAAGTAGTTAAAGTGCACGTATTGGCGACATTCGCATCCTATTCTTGGCTGTCCCATGCAGCTTCGTCCATATTATTCACTTCTGCCTCTATTTCTCCTCTTCATGTGTGTTTGGGTCTTTCTTTTGCCCCGTGGATTAGAGACAACGGCCTTTCTAGTTATACCTGTCTTAGGTTTTCTCAATGTATGTTCTATACAGTGCTAGCGTCATTACTTCATCTCTTGATTCATTGGTCCTGGTGTCTGCATTATGTTATCTTTCACTTCTCCAAGGCAAGCCTTTCGGTGTTTTTTTTTTATTAATGCGTACCCAAAATTCAAGAGTCTAGTTCTCTCCATGAACTCCACATTGATGCTTCTGTTATATCATTTTTGTCCTTCTATATTCATTCATAATCTCGTAGTATCATAGTGTTAGTCGTTTTCACGTGTAATCAGTTGATAAAAAGATTGTGTAAGACAAAATAATAACAGAGAAGAAAGTAACAAACATAAAGTAACAGGTGTCTACGAGAATCATTGCATATTCCGCCATGAGGAAAATCAGATCATTGTTAGCTAATGTTTAGTTTCTGTCGTTAGTATAGTCTTGAAAATAAGCTGCATGTGCTTTACGTGATGTCATAATCAACCCCAGCATTTATCCGCTGTTTGTGAATTACTAAGCAATTCTTACGTTTAGTAGTTTTCCATTGCTTTCTGAAAGATCAATGCCCACACCATGGAAATCACCACAAGGAGTTCTACTTCAATATCGTCTGTAGCTTATTTCCAACCTCCTGCACGGTAAGGCGGAAAAATGTGAAATTCGTTCACTGTCCCTAAGCCCCAAGGGTGGCTGTAGAGAGTCCATTTATTCTGATTTTAACAGGCCAAGAATTTTTAAAGTGTATATTGAGACTATTAGTTTTTGTTGGTTTTTTCCCCGCCCTCATCCGAGAAGGCCTCTCCACTACTCCAGAGTCAAAGATAATATCATATCCTCATGTTTAGTGAAAGTCCACAGTATGATTGGTACAGGTCGCCTTGAGTCAGGGGTAAACTCGATATGTCTGATCCAGTATGGTCAATGACTGGATAAGCCAGATTGAACATAAACACTTAAAATATAGTTGTCACAGAACGTTCATAACCAATGTAAAAAACATTGCCCTTCCATCAATATTTAATGCTCTGCTTCGTGGCACACTAACACACAGTGAAACTTCATAAATATTTAGTTGTCTGCTTCGTGGCACATTGACAAACATTGCCACTGCATCGAAATATTGGATACTGTTCCGTGGAACAGTAACAAACATTGCAGCATCATCAATATGTAGAACTCTGCTTCGTAGTAAAGTAACAAACATTGTCACTTCATCAATATTTAGCACTCGCTTTCTTTTCACAGTAACATACCTTGCCACTAAATCAATATTTAGTGCATTGCTTCGCCGCACAGTAACACTACATCATCAGTATTTAGTATACTGCTTCATGGCACAGTAACACACAATTTACATCATCAATATTTAGTACACTGCTTCGTGGCACAGTAACACACAATTTACATCATCAATATTTAGTACACTGTTTCGTGGCACAGTAACACACAATTTACATCATGAATATTGCCACTGGCGGTAGTCACGATGATGAGGTTGTGATAATGATGGTGGTGGTGGTAGTGGTCAAGATGATAATAGTGGTGGTGGTAGCCATCGTGATGATAACATTGATGATGAGGAGGCTGATACTATAATGGAATGAATGAATGAATGAATGAATGAATGAATGAATGAGTGAATAATACTTTAACGCTATGTTTTAAAATATTTCAGTTTTTTTTTTTTTTTTAAATTTCAAGTAGTTTATAGTATCATGGGTAGTTGGACAGCGAAAGAAATAGTCAGATAAAAATACCGGCAAATGAACTGTAGAAACTGCAAAATATATTGTAATATCAATTGTTTTTAAAGTGTCAGTGAGGTAGAAACATTCTAATAATAGTGAGATATAACATATTGTAATGTCAGTGAGGTATAAAACATCCTAATATTAGTCCAATACATCATACTATAATGTCAGTGATATTTTTTTTAAACTAATATCCGCGAGACTGAAAACATTTTAATAGAAGCGACATATAGAATAAATAATTACGTCAATGAAATAGAAAAAATTTTAATATTAGTGAGAAAGAAAACAATGTAATATCGATGAGTTACAAAATATTAGGATATTGGTGAGATATAAAACAGTGTAATACCAATGAAATAGAAAACAGTGTAATATCAGTGAGACAGAAAACAGTGTAATATCAGTGAAGATAGAAAACAGTGTAATATCAGTGAGATAGAAAACAGTGTTATATCATTGAGATAGAAAACAATGTATTATCGGTGAGATTGAAAACATAATATCAATTAAATAGAAAACAATGTAATATCAGTGAGATAGACAACACTGTGTTTCCAATACGACAGACACAACTGTAGTGTAAATCGTATGCCAAATAGTGTAGATTAACCAATAACGAACAAAGTACAGTGCAAGTCAGAAAGTCCTCTGAAAGAACAGCATATTGTCATGTCACCCTGAACCAATGGCTAATATATTTTGTTTTTCATGCAACATTATTTTCTCTGCCGAGAAGGTTGCAGATCGTTTCTCAAATTCATGGCAGCAGAACTTTGCAGGAACCACATCAGCAAAAGCAGTATAATTTAGGCCGGGCGCAGAACCTTTCACACATGCTGGTTATGTGTAAGTGCAGACATTCCCAGAATAACGACCGCTACGTCATCAACCTTCACTTGTTTATTTATTTTCTGAAACTAATAAAAGGACATCATCCATTGGCTTATCCTGTCATCTGGAACTTTTTCTCCCACAAGTCTCTCGACATGTCTCCCGACCACTAGCCATATGTCCTGCATCTGTGTCTCCCGTGTATTTATTACCTATCACATCTTGGATTCATCTACGTGGCACTGACCACACCACCCACCGAGTACTGATTTGCCTATACAATATGGGTCTAGCACCAAATACTCGATGTCCGTTAAAGTAAAGTGGTCCTTTATTTTGTTTTTACTTTATCAGCTTGAATGATATTCATGTTTTCTTCTATTTATTATTAAGTCTTATAAAGTCTTCCTTTGATTATTTTAAATAAAATTGTGCTAGTGTGACTTATCAGATTAACTGGTATGCATCTGCTACACAATTTCATGTCGTTCGTATTTGGTATTGGAAAGTTATAATGTCCTCATTCATTCCTTTGGCTTACACGTTCAAGTGCTCCTGGCCAAGATGCACATTGCAGCAGACAAGAATCATCCTCTATACGAAGCTTTCTCTGGTGCCAAGGTACATGGTCAGAAGGATGCCGAGAAAGGACAGCGGGTGTTAATGAAGTGTCTATGCAACAGCTGGTAGAAGACAACTCACACCCCGACGATGTAATTGTATATACACTGATGGGGTGTGTGGTACTCGGTAAATAAATAGGGTGGGGTTTTATTGCAAAGACGAATGTACAGTCCAAAACAGGGGAGTTTCAAATATGCCACTTCGACATATAGCAGGACATAGGGAAGTTGAGGCTGTAACGGCAACCTTCCGATGGCTGGAACACAGCACAGACAGGCATGTTGTGCTTGTAACGCTTGACATGACGAATATTATAAGCATATCATGATTTTCTGCCTAGGACATGCAGGTGTTCTATGAAAAGGCTAATAGATTAGCTGTTGCTGTGACTCTGGGCGGAACGTTACTTTGAGATAAAGATGATGTAGTAAAGACTCTCTGGGATAGGGTGAAGAGTGCAGCTAAACAGACGGAGTGTTAGGCTTCCAATTGTTGCTGTTACGTAGCCGGGTGCGGGGGTTGGGATGAGCGCCCAACCTTGCATAAATATCCCAATGGCTAGTGCATTCATCACCACTCCAGCAAAAGTCCAACTCCTGGCGTTCTCGTGGCGGACCTGTTTTAACTAACAGGAGTCTGCTCTAGCAAAGGAAAGGTGCTCATGACGGAGGCAACCAACCAGGAGGCGCACCACAGAAATCAGGAGTCATGCAATCAAGCCATGAAATATGTCGACTACTGCTAAATATTATGGTGCTCGCCCTGCTTTGGACTCCCAGGCAGGTATAGTGCCGGGCTCTATGCCTCGAAAGGGTCCAACCACAACTACTAGAGGTCCTTCTCAAATGTCCTATATAGCGAGGCGACCTGAGAATAGAGCGTTTGGCTATACCAAACAAAGACGACACATAATGCACTGGAATGCGGAGGGAGTCAGCAACAACAACAAAATAGAACTAGAAAACATTTTGGACCAAGAAAAAGTAAGACGTTTACATGGAAGGGGCCGAGTATCAGATACTTCAATTTAGGAAGCAGTGATATTATTTTTTTACAAGGGCCAGTATCCCACCCTTTCGCCTGTCCTTTTAGTCATATCGGTATCACTGGTAGTATAGACCTTCATCTGATCAATTACTACTGTCCAAGTGACCGCCCACAGGCATAGGACACACTACCATTAAAAGAAAATATGATTGTGTGTGGCGACTTCAACAGCCACTCACAGAGCTGGGGCTATGATCACATGGAACACAGAAAAGGGAGACTAGAAGATGCAGGATGAGAATAGATTCATCTTGATTAAGAAGCCGTCCTACCCACATACTTTCTTCTCGAGATCATGGCACACTACAACTACACCTGACCTGGTTTTCATTCACCAGACCTGGAGTGGAACATTACTTGAATTGTTGTGAAAAAGCTTGGTGGCAGTGACCATCGGCAAGTGTTTCTAACTGCAGAAAATGAGCTTGTAAGTGAAAGCAGCACCCTCTCGAGGTGGAACTACAAGATAGCAGACTGGGCAATGTACAAGCATCGCACCAGCTTACTGGTTAGAAACCTTAATACTGAGAAAGACATAAATAAAGTAGTTGAAGATTTTGGGAAATGCATACTACAGGCAGCACGAGAAACAGTACCACGAGGAGCCCGTAAATATTATAAACCCTACTGGAGTAGTGAACTAGAACAGTTGCATACTGATGTGGGAGTATGTAGAAAGCAAGCAGAGGCCACACCCAGCCAAGAGCATCACAATAAATTCCAGCACGCAAAAGCCAAATTTCAAAGGGTCAAGCTGCAGGCTAGACGGAAA
This sequence comes from Cepaea hortensis, assembly GCA_963921405.1. Lineage (NCBI taxonomy): Eukaryota > Metazoa > Mollusca > Gastropoda > Stylommatophora > Helicidae > Cepaea > Cepaea hortensis. The sequence continues at coordinate 44,190,373 of OY992877.1, forward strand.
AGCTGGCAGGAGAAAAAGGAGTCTCTGAACTTTGAAAGAGACACAAGGAAATTGTGGAAGCTAATAAAACAACTTAATGGTGAGGGCACAGGGAGAAACTCAAAAATTGCACTACATAAAGATGGAAACATCTTAACAAGAAAGCAAGCAGCTGACCAATTTGCGGACTCATTCGCACAAGATAACAATATCGAAATTAGCCCAGAGAAACAACAAGAGATTCGAGAGAAATGACAACATACAGGACAGAATGAAACAGTACGTGATGTTCTGGAGGCACCTATCACAATCAGCGAACTGGAGCTAGCCATATCAAAACTGAAAACGAGAAAGTTACCAGGAGGTGATGGTATCTCCAATGAAATGATCAGGCACCCAGGAACAGTGGCCAAAGCAAAACTGTTGCAGATCTTTAATAACAGCTGGACCTTAAGCAGTGTTCCAAAATCCTGGAGAGACGTAATCATGATACCTCACTTCAAATGAAGGAAAGATAGTTCAATTGCCTCCAGCTACAGACCAATTAGCCTCACCAGCTGTCTCTGCGAAACAATGGAGTGCATCATCAATCACAGACTGCAGTGGTACATTGAAAGTGAAATCATCCTTGTGCCACAACAGGCTGGCTTTAGGCAGTGCTACTCTACGGAAGATCAGACAATCTACCTCTCTCAAGAAATTGAGGATGCATTCCAAGAGAAGAAGCTGGTGCTTGCTGTATGGATAGATCCGAAGAAAGCCTATGACAATGTCTGGTAAGAAGGTCTGATGAAGAAATTGAGAAACTATAAAGTGAATGGAAAAATGTACAAACGGGTGAACGCATCACAACAGAAGAGCCCGAGTACAGATAGACGGACTCAAGAGCAAGAAAGTACTACTGCGTCACGGTGTTCCCCAGAGCGGAGTATTGTCCCTCACACTTTTTCTAATCTTCATTAATGATCTTGTTGCTAATCTACCGCATGGAATTAAAGCGGCAATGTACGCTAATGACCTGATTCTTATTCTTTTTCTTCTTCTTCTTCTTCTTCTTCTTCTTCTTCTTCTTCTTCTTCTTCTTCTTCTTCTTCTTCTTCTTCTTCTTCTTCTTCTTCTTCTTCTTCTTCTTCTTCTTCTTCTTCTTCTTCTTCTTCTTCTTCTTCTTCTTCTTCTTCTTCTTCTTCTTCTTCTTCTTCTTCTTCTTCTTCTTCTTCTTCTTCTTCTTCTTCGTCTACTTCTTCTTCTTCTTCTTCTTCTTCTTCTTCTTCTTCTTCTTCTTCTTCTTCTTCTTCTTCTTCTTCTTCTTCTTCTTCTTCTTCTTATGACCTGATTCTTATTCTTTTTCTTCTTCTTCTTCTTCTTCTTCTTCTTCTTCTTCTTCTTCTTCTTCTTCTTCTTCTTCTTCTTCTTCTTCTTCTTCTTCTTCTTCTTCTTCGTCTTCTGGGGTTCATCCGGAGTTTTTTTTTCGGCCGTGGTTGCGTTGTACCTGTTTACAGCAGAGCTGCGTTCTTGATACGTTAGGCCGACACATCCGACTTCTGCGGGCATTTGTTGACCGGGTTGACCTTCCCTGTGACCTGGTTCTATGGAGCACAAATGAATATGCATCAGTGGCCACCAAATCGCTACAAAGAGCTATAGATACATTTGTTGCATGGCAAAATAAATGGTGTGTCAGCATAAAAGTTGTCAACTGCAGAACCACTATATTTACCCTCTCTCGTAAACAAAAGGCAGGGATCATCCAGATAAACGGAATATCCTTTAGAGAAGATAAAGAACCAACATACCTTGGAGTAACATTTGATAACAGGCTGACATGGAGAAAGCAACAAAGCAGTAGCAAAATCCAGACTGAAAATAGCAATCCTGAGAAAACTAAGTGGAACCACATGGGGAGCCAGTGGGAAAATACATAGTAAAGTTTATCAGCAGAGCATACGACCACACATGGAATACGGGTCAACTGCGTGGTGTTCAGCATTAAAAACCACACTACAAGAGCTGGACAAGGTGCAAAATCAAGCGCTTGGAGTCACCACGGGAGGGTTGAGATCAACCCCTATAGTGGAGATGGAGAAGATGGGGAGGACACAAGCACTGAGTGAGCGCAGAGATACGAAAACGCTAATACAAGCAGAAAAGTTCCTCAGCTTGCCAGGCCACCCTATGAAGAACAGATTTGAAAACTTAGCTATGGGGCGGTTGAACTGAAGCAGCTTTATCCACCAGGCCAAACGACTCTGCAGAGAAACCACCGGTCTGCTCACAGTTTGTACCCCTCTGAAAACTATTCCAGGGCCAACTGCATGGATAGATGAACATAGACTATCATTACAAATCCAGACAAAAGTGAGAGGAATATTTGACAAGGAAGAACAGAACAATGTACAGCGCAGAACAGCCACTATCAACTTCCTTGATGAAGAATACCCACAGGACCTCTGGTTCCGATTCTACACAGAGGGTCAGCGCAAAATGCTGTTCGAAATGGAGAAACGGGAGTGTACATAGAATACCCAAATAATACTAGGGACACGGCCAGAATACCAACAGGAAGGTACTGCCATAACTATGATGCTGAAATTGAAGCAATCAAGATAGCAACAGAGAAATTACTAAATACCAGAAATGGTACACAACCTGTGGTGCTATTGACAGATGCAAAATCAGTACTCGAGGCGCTCCCTGTCAGTACTAAGGACACTAATTTCTGAACTTAGCAGTCAGCATAAGGTCACCATACAGTGGATACCATCCCACTGTGGAATACCTGGAAACGACAGAGCTGATCGATTGGCTAAGGAAGGGGCCAAAGAAGAACAATCTGATGTGCCCGTTACATACCACCAAAAGAAAAGAATGATCAAATCAGTCAGAAAGCCACCAAAACCTGCTCAAGACGACTACCACGTTATGGACAGACCAGAACAAGTCATTATTCTGCGCCTCAGAACAGGAGCATCACATGCCATCTAAAACTAATGGTAATAAGAAGAAATAGCAAAGATAACCTTGAAAAATATTAAGAAATTCACAAGGAATTTAGGAAATTGTGCAAAGAGGTTAAAGAAACATGACTTCAGGAAAATTGCAGGGAAATTGAAAACCAACACAACACCTGGAATACCAAATTAATGCACAAAAGAATTCATGACATAACTAAGAAACGAATACAGACATCAGCGGTTGCCTAACAACCAAAGATGGCAAAATCAAAATAGAAACAGATAATATTTGAAATGCATGGTCAGATTATGTGAAATATCTTTGAAAGATACAAGAAAGGACCATTTTGATATTCTGAATAATAACGAAGGACCATCAATTTTGAAGATGGAAGTTCAGAATGCTCTTAACTATATCAAAGGTGGCAAGACTCCTGGTCAAGACAATATCACAACAGAAATGATCAATGCCCTAGAAGAATATGGAATAGATCATGTCACCAGACTGCTGAACACAATATATTTTTACTGAAAATATACCTCCTGAAAAACCAATCAGCAAGTCCTACAAAAAACAAAAACAAAAACAGATGAAAACAATAAACTGATTAGAGAATTTAGCCGTAGACAGTCACAATTAGTTGGACACGTTATGAAAACATTTGTGATGAAGGTGGGCTTAATATATGGAAGTGAGGCTAAGCGGCCACGTGCACGTCTTCACGATTCCTTGGATGAGCCCAGTACCAGAGCATCACATGCCATCCCTGCATTTGTGGAAGTGGCAGATATGAGTGACTCTCGCGCACACCCTTCCGAGCAAGTGTTGGCTAGTACCGGGCGAAATGAAATGGCTACATTATCCGATAACGACTGGGGCCTAGTTCGCTAAGCTGGGAGCGTACAAGACAATCGCAGAGCTTGAAGATGACACCTAACCCTCTCAGCTACACCCCACCAAAAACACTGGAAGCAAATGGCTATCGCTACGTCAACGTATGTACCCGAATAAATAAGCTCTTACTTAACACGTAATTTCCGAGACACTATTTCTGCCTTCGCGTGGTTGACTGACCGCCATTTTGTCTTGCTACATTATCCATCCGCAATATATTCATAACTGAGTACTCTTTTCGGCACTTCATTTTTAATTCACCGCAAGTAAACCGCTGATTTATTTTTAGCACTGACCTAGATCTGGTGGGATCTTCGATTTTCAGAATAGCGATATTCGGATTCATTTTGTGGTCGGTCGACAAGTGTGTTTGCAGCAGGATGTACCCAAAACCGCATGTCATTGTCTTCGCAAACTGGCCCCCAGATACATCAAAGATGAGAGCAGACAGATGGGACATACACAAGATAAGACGGGTAGCACAAGATATGAATATACACTCCGACGACAGCGAGGGCCTTCCGGGCCCAGAAACATTTATTGCATCCATCGATCGGTCTAGCATGTCCACCACTCACTCAACCGGAGTGATCGACAACACATTCAATTAATATGATTCTTTATTTTAATAAATACATTACACAATACCACTTGCTCGCCTTCTACTTGCGAAAGCAATTATCAGGCTTGGTCATGGGAATCCCATGGGAAATAAGGGGGATTTTCTCAGTAGTGTAGGGATGGGATGGGACAGGCATAAATTACCATTGAATGGGACAGAAAAACATGTCCCATGGACAAGCCTGCCAGGCTTGTCCATGGGAATGTAATTCCCATGGGAAAGTCCCACGGGACAGGATGGGATGGGGTATGCATAAATTACCACGCAATGTAAATTATGTCCCATGGACAACCCTGGCAATTATATGCAACACCCCTACACCCACTATGAAATCACCTTAATGTCACGTGATTTCCCAGGAACTGCAGGGATTCCTTTGTTTGCGGTGAATTAAAAATGAAATACCCACTTTTCACGCCTTGATCTTTTCAATTCCTCTTCGTTTAGTTTAACTAATTGATAGGGTCAGAAAATCCATCTCCAATAGATGAGAAGCCTATGGAATTATCGCAAGTAGTCTATGAGATAAGAATGCCACCAACTGGCAAATAACAGGTATGGAACTGATGACAACATACAATGTCCCAGAAGTACATTAAATGACACAGCCAGAAAGAGGACAACCGTACAACTTGACATTACGTTCATGTTATGTATCACGTGCAAATACTCACTTCGTCTGTTCGGATAATTATTTAAGGCACATTCACATAGTGAAACATTGGCATCTAGCGTGACCCTGTCCAATGACTTCATTGACAGAGACAACAATACAGAGATATACTTGAACTCTTAGTATATGCATTTACATCTAATGTCTTTCTTCCAACAAGAATCCTTCTAATCAGTTATCCATTTCTCCATGAACGTCCAATGCCGTTACATTCTCTACAGTACTACCAGTAATGACTAGAAACTTTAAACTAAGGCAATTAGAAGAAAGGACAAAAGTGAAATAAGGGAAAAATACAGGAATTCTTAATGGAGGGAATAATACTGCAGTGAATATATAAAAATAAAGATTGTAAAGATAAAACTGTAAACAATGACATGACACAAAGAACGAGTAAGAACTGTTAATACACAATGTCGAGTGGGTAATAAATACCCTCAGAACAGTGGACTCACCAGAATGTGATAGCAACACAGCAAAGCTTATTAAAACTGGTGGTGAAGAAGTGTGAAAATATAACACAATATATAGGGTGTATTTTTAATGGCTGTGGGGATTTTGTAAATATTGCCGCTCCAAGTTTTGTATTATCCCTCTGTGAACTCATGCAACATAAACGGTAAATACAAAAGTTGGAACAGTAATATTTTCTATAAACACACAGTCATTAAAATACACCCTATATAAAAATATATGGGATACATGAATATGACAAAAATAATACTGAAAACTGAATTTAAGAATCGACATCCCTGCACTCGGGCATTGCCAAACCCGCTCCGCGCCCCGCCGCCCCCCCCCCCCCCCCCGCCCCCTTATTTCTTCAACAGCATCGAAGAGTTCCCGTGCTAACTACTATAACAGCAACTTAATTAAAAGTCCATCTAGCTTTTCCTGTTCTTGTTGAATATTGCCCAGACCCTCTACTCACTCACTTCTGAGCCAGTCAGCCCAAATAATGACACTCCGTCTTCTTCCTCTTCTTTCGTTCACTTGAAATATGTCTATAACTGCAATGTTGTCTCTTATATGAATTTAACTATATATTTTAGTTCACTTAGCGGTCCATAGAGTTTACCTTCCACTGTTGTCTCTGTAGGCCAGAAGGTTTGACTAGATATGCTGTAATTTGGGCAGTATTGGAGTATGTGCCCTGCTGTCTGTGACGCCAATCCACATGTGCCCATGGCTGTTTCACCAATCTTGAATCTTATATATAAAAGGCGATATTCGTCCGTATCTATGTATGTCCTTTATACGTTCGCGAACGGCCCATCCGATTGAGATGAAATTTTCTACACGCCTTCCTTTCATTCCAGAGCTGCCAACTGTGATATTTTGTTAGTGTGAAATCGCCTGCTTACTCAGTATTATTTCATTTTTCATTTTTCATCATAATTTCATATATCTCAGGGGACCTAACTCTGTAAAAGTTATTTCAAGGGGCATAACTTTTCTGTATAACTTATAGTCATATTGTGGCATCGTTTTCAAAGATTTATAAACTCTTTGTCCATAGTTATGTACCGGCATATGAGTTATAATAAATAATGATACAATCTGTAAGGCATTTTTAAAGTTTTCATAAAAATGATGCACAATGCATAACATTGTAACTCATCTTTTTTTGCTTAAGAAGTTACTGTAGTCATGCAGGTGATTAGAAAGAGTTTTCATTAAAAATAATGGATGGTGTGTGGAAGAACGTTCTTTTAAGTTACTTTTTTTGTTGTATGAATTTAATGAGAACTTATATGACTACTTATATGAATTAAATGAGATGCTCCCCACCAGGGACTGGGCGAAGCCGGGCAGGGTCAGATAGACAGACAGACAGACAGATAGATAGTCGGGAACGGGAACTTATATGACTACTTATATGAATTAAATGAGATGCTCCACACCAGGAGCTGGGCAATGCCGGGCCGGGTCAGACAGACAGACAGACAGACAGACAGACAGATAGTCGGGAACGGGAACTTATATGACTACTTATATGAATTAAATGAGATGCTCCCCACCAGGGACTGGGCGAAGCCGGACAGGGTCAGGCAGACAGATAGACAGACAGATAGACAGACAGATAGACAGTCGGGAACGGGAACTTATATGAATTAAATGAGATGCTCCACACCAGGAGCTGGGCAATGCCGGGCCGGGTCAGACAGAGAGACAGACAGACAGACAGACAGATAGTCGGGAACGGGAACTTATATGACTACTTATATGAATTAAATGAGATGCTCCCCACCAGGGTCTGGGCGAAGCCGGGCAGGGTCAGCTAGTTTTATATAAATGTGGCTGCCTAATCTATTGTGACTAGATATGCTGTAATTTGGGCAGTATTGGAGTATGTGCCCTGCTGTCTGTGACGCCAATCCACATGTGCCCATGGCTGTTTCACCAATCTTGAATTTTATATAAATGTGGCTGCGTAATCTATTTCTTTAATATTTTCCTTTGGTCAATGACATCTTGAAATAGAATTTCCAGATCGGACAATGCATAAAATCTGTTCTTTACTTCTACGTTAAATTTATCTTTTATATCCTCACTTTTCGGTACCCATAAATGAATTTTGCGTTTCTTTGTGTGTGTGTGTTTGACTTTCTTTAATGTTATATGTATATTGCTTAGGACTAATCAATGATCGCTGTCGCAGTCTACTGTTTCATTGGCCTAGGCTCTCAAAACGGGTACTAGGCATTTTCCTGCGAAGTAAAAATGGGTGTCATGAGAATAGCCCCATCCATCATCCATCGGATGCCTAGTGTTCTAAAACATGAGAATAGCCCCATCATCCATCGGATACCTATTGTTCTAAAACATGAGAATAGCCCCATCATCCATCGGATGCCTATTGTTCTAAAACATGAGGTTACCATCATATATCCAATACGTATCATTGCGTTAAGAGGGGTCCTTTAACGCACAGTCTAGTTTTGTCCGTAAATATTATCTTCATTTATTTTTAAATATTCCGAAACTAATTGGCAATATCGAAGGGAAGAGACCAAGAGGAAGACCGAGAAGTAAATACCTGGATGGCTTGGCCACGTGGCATGGTCGAGACAGGAACGCCGAGCTGATCCACGACTCTGGTGATCGATTGAGATGGCAAAACATGACCGCCAAGCATATCGGCACGGCACATGATGGATGTGAGGATTCTGAAATTGAATTGCTTGCTTGCTTGCTTGTGTTCGTTGGCTTGAGCTCCAACGCGAAGTCCTGCATGTCGGATGAAGGCATCCTGGTGTCCAACATTAATGTGATGTCATACAGGACCTGAGTTTTGCGTGAGTATCCGTTGTCCCATGTCTGGCTTATTGGTGTGCAGACTGGTGGTTCCTCGCCGTACAGGCAGACACTCTCCGACTTCGGAGGAATCGGCGATCCTACTGACTTTAGCCAGGACCCCGAAGGGACCTGTTGCCCAGGACGCTCGACGAGGACGCGTCAATAGGTCTTGGCCAGTATATAACCCGGCCCTGGTGCCTTGGAAACACCTCTGCGTCCCTGAAATTGAATAAAAATTGATCTTATCTTCACTTTGCCTTTTAAAGGACATAATTAACAGTTCTAATCCTTTGGCTTGTAGTTGGAATTTTTTAATGCAACCAGCCAGCGCTCTATTTGCTCTACGTGTGATGTTTGTTTTTGCATATCCTTGACATAACATCGCTGTCAACATCAGCATCTTTCAGCTAATTGTTGATTTCTTGGCAAGACTACGCTCAGTAGTTTGCCATTGCTTTCTGAGCGACCGGCTCTATACTCTCATAAGTCACTGGCGAGACTCGAACCGCTTCCAATTCTCGTGCGCTCACGTCAACCACGAGATCTACGTGTGAAGTGAAGGTTTATTTCGATGCCAAAGACGCGTTGGGCATATGGTGCTTTACGCATAATTTTACGAGCAATCGGCACTCGGCGCTACTTACAAGTATAAATATAAATGTATGACATCAAGGAGAAAGTGTCTGGCCGAACCCCCACACAGCCACCAACAGCAACACGCCACTTAGTTATCGTTATACACAAACGACAATCCGACATCGTATCATCAGGTTTTTGGACAGGCACCATAAAAAACACAACGCTAATTACCTTAGAGTAGCCTTGACCTATAAAACTAGATTTCTACTTCTTTTGTTCTATTTATGAATATGTGACGGACATAACTGACCAAGCTGTTTAACCATCTTCTTTCTTATCTCCGTCAGATTATACTGTTTAATGTTCATGTTTTAAAAATATGCGTTTGAAAATGCTAATTAGACTTTCTAAATTGCCAGCATTTTCCTAATAAATGTTTCTTTCTCAGGATAATTGCTGGCTGTCTTTCCAGAGAAAGTTTATTTTTCATTACAACTTCGGTGTTGTATAATTTGCCACATCGTTGCTACAGCGACATAAAACACCTGTTCTGTTTGTCTGGGGCACATGATGTTGCAGAACAGTATGACCTGTTCACTCTAATCTTGTTCTGGTGCAGTCAGGATGTCTCTGTGTTACACAAACGACGGGTCAATGTCGCGGTTTATTTTTAAGTGAGCATTTTTCAAACGGCTTTAAAGGCGTCAACTCAGGCGGTCGAAAAATCGTTAGCTCTGTTCGGGTTAGCAAGGTTGTTAACCTTAAATTAAGTTGCCGATAACTTAATAACCTATTTTTTTTTTAAAGTTCATTGACCTTTAGTATACCACAACGGGGGTCTCCGTGGCCAAGTGGTCAAGCCACCTACCTCGCGATGCGAGGGTCGTGGGTTTGTTTTCGGACTCTTGCTTAAGAATATGCCCATTTACTCGAATATCACATTGTGGTATTTCCTTCTTCCCAGTGACGACCATTATCAGTGTCTTCTTAATATTCAGTGCTAATTCTAGATATTCACTGTGTGCAACACCCGCATCTACTACATTTTGCAGGTCCTGTTCATTGTCTGCAATCAAGACTGTATCATCTGCATATCTAATGTTATTGATGTATCGTCCCCCAATGTTGATGCCTTCCATATCTTCTATATTTCTGAAAATACTTTCACTGTACAGGGGAAAAAAAAGATCTGGAGACATTACACATCCCTGTCTCACATCTCTTTTAATAGGCTGATATTGACCTACTTCGTTATCAATTCTGATGGCAGCTTGTTGTTTCCAATATATGTTTTTTACAAGTCTAAGGTCTTTTCCAACAATTTGTAGATCTTCAAACATCTTTATCATGTCGACATGTCTCACTTTATCGAAAGCCTTTGTGTAGTCAATAAAGCAAAGATATAGATCTTTGTTTACTTCTATAGAACGTTCAATTACTGTTATCGGTATATACACAGCATTTACTGTGCTCTTGCCTTCTACAAACCCACATTGTTCTTCTCCTATTTCGGGTTGTATTTTCTTCCTCACTCTTTGCATGATAATTCTCAGCAGAATCTTCGTGATGTCGCTCATTATACTAATTGATCGATGTTGATCGCATTCCAAGGCTCCTGATTTCTTCGGGATTGCAATGAATATAGAATTACATAATTCAGGAGGTATATCTCCAGTATCGTTCAGCAGTCTGGTGACTTGGTCTATTCCATATTCTTCTAAGGCATTGATCATTTCTGTTGCGATGTTATCTGTACCCGGGATCTTGCAAGTTTTCATATGGTTAAGAGCATTCTGAACGTCCATCTTCAAAATTGATGGTATTTCGTTATTATTCCGAGATCATATTGTTCTTCTCTTGTATCATCATAAAGGTCTTTCACATAATCTGATCACGCATGTAAAATCTTATCTTTTTCTATTATGATTTTGCCATCTTTGGATTTTAGGCAACAAGCTGATGTGTGTGTTCTTTTGTTAGTGATGTCATTAATTCTTTTGTGCATTAATTTGGTATTCCGGGTGTTGTGTTGTTTTTCAATTTCCTTGCAATTTTCCTCAAGCCATTTTTCTTTTGCCTCTTTACATAGCTTCCTAATTTTCCTGTGAATCTCTTCATATTTTCTCTTGTTATTTTTGATATTTCTTCTTACTTCCATGAGTTTTAAGATGTCTTCCGTCATCCAATTCTTGTGTCCTATTATCTTTATTTTTGGTATGGTTGTTTATCCAGCTTGGTTGATTGATTTCTTTAATATTACCAATTGGTCACTGACGTCTCGAAATAATTCCATATCAGACAATGCATCGAGTCTGTTCTCCATCTATACGTTGAATTTATCTGTTATTTCCTAATTCTTCAGTACCTGTAGATTAAATTTTGTGTTTCTTGGTGAGTATTTGACTTTCTTTAATTTTGTATCTAAATTGCTTAAGATTAATCTATGGTCGTTGTAGCAGTCTGCGCTTGGTATAGTTTTTGCGACTTTTAATGCATTTCGAAATCTTCTGTTGATGAGAATGTAATAAATCTGATTTCTGGTCTTATGATCAGGACTCCTCCATGTCCATAATCTCCTTGGGTGCTGTTGATACCAGGTGTTTCCAATAATCAACTCATGCTCTTTTGCCCGCTGTACAGGTCTGCAACCTCTTTCATTCTGTTCCCCTAGTCCATACTTGCCTACTATGCATCTGTCCTGTTGATTTGAAACTTTGGCATTCAAGTCACCCATTATGATATTTACTTCAGAATTTTTGCATTTCTTGAAGGTTTTCTCTAAATCATTATAAAATTCATCAATGCTGTCATCACTAATGTCTGCTGTTGGTGCATAAACTTGTATGACGTTGACCAGTGACACACTTTCTGATACAGTCCAATATCCTTTGATCGATTTTGATCTCTCTGTATCTATTATAATTGCTACTCCTCGCTGTTGTTTCTCACCACCAGAATAGATTATTCTATATTCCTCAGATGTTATAATGCCCATTTCTGTCCATCTGGTCTCACATACACCTAACTGGTTAATATTTAATCTTCTCATTTCATTATTAATGTTATCAAATTTTCCATCCCTACTCATAGTTCTTATGCAGCTTTACATAACAGAATTACGACACATACAGGACGTTGCGACGATTAGCTTCATTAGCAAACAAATACATACACAAAACACAACATATAGTCACGGAGAAGATCCTCCGGTGACTATATTAAGGCGTAACGACGGGATGAGAAGAATAAAAAGATGAAAAAATGAAAACAGGAAATTGTTTTTCAAATTATGATTTTCTCTTCATTGTTGAAGGTGAACCAACTCCGACTTCAGAGGTACTTGTAACTTGTAAATTACGTGCTCAAGTCAAGGACGAAAAGTCAACTTGCTACCACTGGACCGGTGTAGGGGTTCAACCCGCTACCTCGGCATCTGCAAACGGGATCTTTAAGAGCAATCGCTCTTATCCTTTCGGTCATGCTAACCTCCAGTGGAAATACATCAGTGTTTTCTGATTTAAAACGTCCATCAGGTTCACACTGAGAATTGTACAAGGTCTGTTCCAGTCATAGACACCCGTTATACCTCTAAACTTTTCTGCCATTTCAAAGCCACGAATTCTCAAACCGATGTAGGCCATCCCTTGATATTCACCCAGGGGTGTGAAATGAAACAATTAGTTGCATGTTCTTTACTGGATGTTGCAATCAATCCCATCCTTTATTTGCTGTTTTTTTTATTTACTTCGCAATTTTACATCAATAGCTTGCCATTATCCATAGTTTGCCATAGAAAGTCAGGTCTTAGTCAGATATGACTGAGCTACCGTATGACAGTAGACGGTACTACCTGCTTTCTGTCAGCGCCGAATGTTGGGCGGCGCTTACCAAACCCGACACCCCACATTGTGCCAACGGCTTCGGGCGGAATAGCGCAATTGGGAGGGTACTAGCCTTATCCTGGTGCGAGGAAATGCAACCCAAAGACAAAATAAGTCATGGCAGGGCAGACCAGGCCCTAAGCCTTGGTTGGCAGCTGGTCTAGGATCGAAGCTCCGACAGGCGGACAGTTAGAGCATTGCTTTGCTGATCCGGCAGCTTCTGCAGCTTGTCTTGTTCCAGATTATAGGTGTCAACTTTCCTCTGGAGTGAACTAGGCAGGCCGAGAGAGGGATCATGCTGCCTTGGCAACACATGGTTTCTTTATTTTAGCCCAGGCTTTGTGCTATGGAGAGGCAATAACTCCATCCCTGGTCTTGCAGCAAGAATTGGCCTTACCAGCCACACTCGCCACAGCCATGGATCGTAGTTATTAAGCCTTTTGAAGCAAAATGTACCAAACTATCGTCTGTCAAGACGGAAAGGTGCCAATGAGTTTGCCATTATTTTTGCAACTGCCGACGCTCATACAATCGAAATCAATGAATAGTCTTTCATAAAATAGTTACGGTAATCTAACGACTGATATTGAGGCAGGGGTTTGAAATGATAGTCTTTCGAGAATTTATTAATGTAATCTCATGATTGAGCATAGTCATATGGGGTTGGAAATTATAGCCTTTCATAAACCGATTAAAATAATATGACGATTTGCACTCGCATACAGGGTGTGAAATGATAGCCTTTCGAGAATTGATTAAAATTAGCTCATGGACTGACATTGTCGTAGAGGTCTGAAATGACAGTCCTTCTTAAACCGATTTTACGGATGTCGACCAGTGGATATTCATCGAAGAATGCAGGCAGCGTACGGTAACAAATGTGTGTCGAAGACAACAGTGACAGACTGAGCACGGATGTTTCAATACTGACAGTGACTGCACTAGGATTTATGTAATATGGTTATACCCAGGGTGTCTGTGATGAGAAAGCTCTCATGAGGTATGTAATGTGATTGTACATAGGGTGTATGTAATGAGATCGAACTCAGGGTGTATGTAAAGAGACTGCACTCAGGGTGTGTGTAACGACGTTGCACTCAGGATGTATATAATGAAATTGCACTCAGAGTGTATGTAATGAGACTGCACTCAGGGTCTACTCAGGATGTATATAATGAAGTTGTACTCAGAGTGTATGTAATGACATTGCACTCAGGATGTACATACAAGCAAGCTAGTGACTATCCTCGATGACACCTCATCATACAATAAGTGTACCTATTAAAAGTATGCACTGGTAGGGGGATGGGTGTGGAGTATCAAGTGTGTTATTGATATAGAAGTAGCGTCACCGAGATCAGTATAGATCCTACTATTAAGATAATCAGATACTACCGCCGTGAACTGACAGTCACGAATTTATATTATCGATTAGAGTTGTCTGACAAGTAGCCATTGTGTTCTAGTCGTAGGTTGCTAGACGAATGATCACACTGGGTTTTCCGGAGTTTTATTTTAGAATCATCATCATCAAGTGCCTTGCCGATTGGCGTGTGCGATCATGCTTCTCCACAAATTGCTATCTCCGACGGCATGGATCAATTAATGTGTTGACTCCCTTGCGTGCCATGACGCAAGTCTCGCTGTTTTCCTCAATCTCTTTTTCCACAAGATGTCCTAATTTTTGTCTTCTCATAATGTGGCCAAAAATAACGGCTGCTTCTTTCTGGTGTTTGTGGTAAGTAGCTTCCCTCACAATGCCCAGATTGCTAATTTGGACTGCCCAATTAGTTTTCAACATTTTTCTGTAAAACCAGTTCTGCAAGGCTTCTAGGGATTCCCCTCCACCATCCTCACTCTTTCTACCTGTTTACAAACTGTTCAGGATAAGCAGCTGTACGTTAAAACTGGTTCTACGTAACACTGTTTCAAAATATACATCTTTAATCTAATATAAAGAGTATATGTGACGTCGGAATGGCTTAGGGGTTATAACTAGCCACTACGGTAAAGATTGCCGCATTTTAACGGAAATATATGTGCGGTTTTGTTCGGCAAATATTTTTTGGGTCTCCGATTTAAGTAAGTTTAGAGTACTCGCGATGTTAAATTTCCCGAATATTTCAAGTTCGCGTTAAAAAAAGGGACCGATTACTTTATATAGTTTCTCCCTCCTCGGTTTACGTGTGTACATCTCGTGTTTCTGAAATTCGTTTCCTACACAGAGATACAGAGTGACTTTTTCAGACGTAAGTAGACTCGCAAATCACGTTTTATGTAGATGTATTTGTTTGTTCTAGCATATGTTATTAGATGTATCATCCATTTTTATGTAAATCTTGTCATTTTCGACTATTAAGGTAGGGAGGGTCATCCCAAACTAAAATGATGAAAATTGCATGCTCTGATGTGATATTTCAATGGCCGAAAATAGTCTTTTCTTTATCAGCGATGACTATTTAATATTGTAATGAAATATTCATAGAGATTTGTATGCCAACGAATGCATGATTGCATTCACCGTCAAATTTAGTATTTGTGTATAAATTTTCATCACTCTGCAGGGCCGGGTCATTGATAATTTTTCATCTTTCCAACAGAACATCTTTTGTCAAAATGCATCTATCTACGCTGGCTGATAAGACTCGCCGCGTGCAGTGCACGCGCGGTCTGACGTCACACAGTTGAAGTGAAAATGTGTGTGTGTGTATATATATATACTAGCTGACCCGGCCCGGCTTCGCCCAGTCCCTGGTGGGGAGCATCTCATTTAATTCATATAAGTAGTCATGTAAGTTCTCGTTCCCGTTACCGACTATCTGTCTGTCTGTCTGTCTGTCTGACCCGGCCCGGCATCGCCCAGCTCCTGGTGTGGAGCATCTCATTTAATTCATATAAGTAGTCATATAAGTTCCCGTTCCCGACTGTCTATCTGTCTGTCTGTCTGTCTATCTGTCTGCCTGACCCTGCCCGGCTTCGCCCAGCCCTTGATGGGGAGCATCTCATTTAATTCATATAAATAGTCATATAAGTTCCCGTTCCCGTCTGTCTGTCTGTCTGTCTGTCTCTCCCTCCCTCTCTGTTTGTCTGTCTGTCTGTCTGTCTGTCTAATCATTTATTGGTTGCAGTTAGAACAACCTAGATAAACGAAGATCAACTTACAAAAAGCATTAGAAAGGTCTTTACATCTTCCCCAACAATTAACTTGGGTAAATGGAGCGGCGGCAGCAGCAGCAGCAGAAAAAGAAAAAGGAGGAGCAGGAGCTGGGAGGAGGAAGAGGGAGGAGGAGGGAGGAAGAGATAGGCGGAGAGAGGAGGAGGAGGGAAGAGGAGGGAGGAGTAGAAGTAGGGAGGAATAGGAGGGAGGAGGAGGGATTAAGAGGAGGAGAGAGGAGGAGGAAGGAGGTAGAGGGAGGAGGAGGAGGAGAGAGGAGGAGGAGAAAAGAAGAGGAGGGAGGAGAAGGAGGGAGGAGGGGGAGAAGGGAGGAGGAGGAGGGAGAAGGAGGAGCATCTCATTTAATTCATATAAGTAGTCATATAAGTTCCCGTTCCCGACTGTCTGTCTGTCCGTCCCTCCCTCTCTGTCTGTCTGTCTGTCTGTCTGTCTGTCTGTCTGTCTGTCTGTCTGTCTGTCTGTCTGTCTGTCTGACTGTCTGTCTGTCTGACTGTCTGTCTGTCTGCCTGTCTGTCTAATAATTTATTGGTTGCAGTTAGAACAACCTTAGATAAACGAAGACCAACTTACAAAAAGCATTAGAAAGAGCACTTGAAAGATCTTTACATCTTCCCCAACAATTAACTTGGGTAAATGGAGCGGCGGCAGCAGCATCAGCAGAAGAAGGAAAAGGAGAAGTAGGAGCTGGGAGGAGGACGAGGGAGGTGGAGAAGGGAGGAGTAAGAGGGAGGAAGAGATAGGCGGTGAGATGAGGAGGAGGGAAGAGGAGGGAGGAGGAAGGAGGAGGAGGAGTAGGGAGGAATAGGATGGAGGAGGAGGGATTAGGAGGAGGAGAGAGGAGGAGGAGGTAGGAGGAGGGAGGAGGAAGGAGGAGGGAGGAGGAAGGAGGAGGGAGGAGGAGGAGTAGGGAGGAATAGGAGGGATTAGGAGGAGAGAGGAGGAGGATGTAGGAGAAAGGAGGAGGAGGGAGGAGGAGGGAGGAGAAAGGAGGAGGAGGCAGGAGGAGCGAAGAGGAGGAGGAGGGTAGGAGGAGGAAGAGGGAGGGGGAGGAGGAAGGAGGAGGGGGAGGACGTAGGAGGAGGAGGAGGAGGGAGTAGGAGGAGAGAGGAGGAGAAGGGAGGAGGAAGGAAGAGGAGTGATTAGGAGGAGGGAGGAGGGAGGAGGAAGAGGGAGAAGGAGGAGGGAGAAGGAGGAGAAGGAGGAGGAGGAGGGATGTGGAGGGAGGAGGTAGAGGGAGGAGGAGGGAGGAGGAGAGAGGATGAGGAGGATGGAGGAGGAGAGGGAGGAGGAGGGGGGAAGAGGGAGGAGAAGGGGGAGGAGGAGGGATGAGGGGGAGGACGTAGAATTAGAAGGAGGGAGGAGGAGGGAGTGGGAGGAGAGAGGAGGAGAAGGGAGGAGGAAGGAAGAGGAGTGATTAGGAGGAGGGAGGAAGGCGAGGAGGTAGGAGGAAGAGGGAGGAGGAGGAGGAAGGAGGAGGAGGAGAAAGAGGGAGGAGGAGGAGGGGGAGGAGGGGAAGAGGGTATGAGGGGAGAGGAGGAGGAGGATTTAACGCATATGCCTGTAGACAACTGCAGCGAAAAGGTGGGTCTGTCTATCTATCTGACCCGGCGTGGCTTTGCCCAGCTCCTGGTGGGTAGCGTCTCATTAAATTCATACAACAAAAAAAGTAACTTAAAAGAATGTCCTTCCACACACCATCCATTATTTTTAATGAAAACTCTTTCTAATCACCTGCATGACTACAGTAACTTCTTAAGCATAAAAAGATGAGTTACAATGTTATGCATTGTGCATTATTTTTATGAAAACTTTGAAAATGTCTTAAAGATTGTATCATTGTTTATTATAACTCATATGCCGGTACATAACTATAGACACAGAGTTTATAAATCTTTGAAAACGATGCCACAATATGACTATAAGTTATACAGAAAAGTTATTCCCCTTGAAATAACTTTTACAGAGTTAAGTCCCCTGAGATATATGAAATTATAATGAAAAATGGAAAATGAAATAATATTGGGTAAGCAGCCGATTTCACACTAAAAAGTATCACAGTGGGCTGCGCTGGAATGAAAGGAAAACGTGTAGAAAATTTCATCTCAATCGGATGGGCCGTTCGCGAGGGCATAAAGGACATATGGACATACAGACAGACAGACAGACGGACGGAGATCGCCTTTTATATATAAGATGTATATATATATATATATATATATATATATATATATATATATATATATATATATATATATATCTGTGTGTGTGTGTGTGTGTGTGTGTGTGTGTGTGTGTGTGTGTGTGTGTGTGTGTATAAACCGGCAGAGTTATTTTTCCTTGAGTTAGACAGGCCGAAAGTTAATCTCGCTTGGCGACAGTGTAAACCGATAGTTGTGTGAGCGTGTAGGTAAATGTTTTGCGTATCCTTTTACAGGACTTAGCTGTCAACAGCAGCATCTTTCAGCTGTCTGTTGATCTCTTGGCAAGATTACGCTCAGTAGTTTGCCATTGCTTTCTGAGCGGCCGGCTCAGTATCCGCAAGTCACGAGCGGGGGTCGAACCACCTCAGTTCTCGCTCCGCTGCGAGACTCTGCGTGATAAACGGGATTACAGAGAGAAAGTGTTGTAACCCCACAGCCAGAGAGACCGGCGAGCGTGTAGGCAGGGTCACAAAAAGTGAAAGGTCAAAAAAAAAACGTTTTTATTGTATGTGTCCCTTTTAACTGATAAACTTACACACAAACATTAATATCTCGTCTTAAAATTTACCTACAGACTTGAATAAGGTACGGTTGGATTTGTTTTTTCAAGAGCTATCTAACTATGCAGGTTATATAATTAAAAAGCAATTAGGAAAAGTTACTAAAGTGGCTAGTTATAACATTAGCATGTAACTCTAGTAGACTGGATTCGATTTGCGGTGTGGGTTGTGTGGACTTTAAACAACTTTGAAAATATATGGTATACGTCACCCTTGATCCTGAGGTAGTGTATCGGACAATTAGCCTTTTCTGACAAGGGTGAAGAATTAGTAGGATCCATATGCACATTAAGCACGTTAAACTGTTCTCGGCAGTTGGAAACTATGAAGTTGCAGACCTAGCACCGTATTCCCCAAATGCCAGGTTGGCTTGGAAATACGTCCTCAACCTCCTGTTACATATGGTTAGTAGTTGCCTTGTGCCCTGGGGGTTGGCGGAAAAGGGGGGGGGGGGGTCACGTCAAAGTACCATTACACATTATCACAATCAATAATTTAATAAAAAAAATACTAGTTGCATATCGCAGGACATTGCAATCAACCCCAGCATTTTCGTTTATTTGTGATTTCTTGTTTTAAGTTTATGTTCACTAGTTCACCATTGCCTTACTGAACGACCGACACGCATACCATTGTACGAACACCATAGCAAAGTTGTCTTATTCCACATCCCCCACAGCTGTATTTTTAACGCGGTATGCAGGATTGCCAATTGTGTGTGTAACGCCTTCGCCACAGAGCGGGCTATCACCATCAGCGCTGATGCAAATTAACCATGAAGCAAAACACTACGAGGGTAATATACGCAGAACGTTTTACAACAATGAGGTCAGACAAATGACAACATTGTCTGGGAAGGAGCGACGATGGTGAAGGAAATTGGCCACCAAACTTCATACTCCGTGGCCTAGAACACGTGAAGGCCTAACGCTTCACGCCCCTACGACAGTATTTGTTATGGGACCACCTTTATTTTTTAACTTCATTTGACCAAAGCGTCTTTTTATATGTATCTGGCATGTTTGAAATAGACGGAGATTGATTCCCTAACCAAGATTCTAAATCCCGATTAGAATGAACAGCGCCATACGTTATATTCACTACACCACTTATCAATACATTCAATAAAAACGTATTGTGATAACTACAGCAGTTTGAAACTACGATATTCGTCATTTAACAAGACGCGTGTGCCCACATTCTTGATATTATACACGCTTCGCTTAGCTCTAGCTATCGATCAATCAATATTCAAGAATCTCAACACCCGTCTATTACATAGATTATATTGCTCCGTTTCTTCTAATCCGATCGATTGGGAGATTTGTTCAGCCCGTGCCAAAGACCGTTGAAATCTACATGTGTTCAAGCGAATGCTTCAAATATTGAAATCATACGCTGCTTTTCTTTAAGGGCTAGCTATTGTGATAATACTGCGGATAACGAAGTTCATATCAGCGACGTTTATTTTGCTGGTACAATCAAGAACACAGATTTGCCTAAGAGGAAGAATGCGTAAGTAAGATACTTGATATTGTTAGCTTTATTTATATATTTTATTCAAAGATTCATTTTTATAATACCTACATTTATATATATATATATATATATATATCACCTGGGTAGGTAGAGGCCGTTAGCTTGGATGGAATCTGTCTAGAGGGTGCACACCTTACACAAATGACAACACCCAACTGTGACATTATAGTCAGACGAGGCATGGAATATATAACTATCTCTCCTCCACTAACTTGTTGGTTAAGTCACCACACTCAAGGCTAGGAAGTATACATCACACACAAACTTACAGAAGGTAAGGGGGACCCTCCGGTGTATCTATCAATGCCTAGAGGAATAATTCGCAACAGGAGTATTCCTTTCGCAACAACTTATCTGAAATTATTGCCACTAATTTCTCTTCTATGGAATTAAGTTGTCAAGAAGGATTACCGCAAGCTTCATGTGATTCCCAATCGCTGTGTTATCGTCAACAAGTATTTCAATCCGTGGGCTGTTAGAGAAGCGACCAATTCATGCCATTTCATAACGTCTTGTGACGCTGTCTTTACTTGGAAGTATGACTGCGTTGATGGTGTCATAATACATCTCCCGCGACTAAAACCACACACATTGTTTCAATTATTAGATGTTGTGTGTATAAGACAAATGAATAAACCCCTTGCCAAAAAATATTAATGGAAAATACAACAAGTCATGTTGAGGACTACCTCGAAAGAGCAAAGAAAGGAAAGGTAATCAAAATTCACACACACACACGCACGCACGCACGCACGCACGCATGCACGCACGCGCGTGCACACACACACACACACACACACACACAAACCGGGCCTAAATTATAACGGACTGTATAGAAGCAGGTTAAACGAGGTCGAAGTTTATATACAGAACATTGTCCGGTTAGCGGGGTAGGAGTATCCCCTATCAAAGGAGATGTAAGACGCCTCCTTTCCTCCGTTAGTCTACGGGACACCCTTGGGCAAGGTGGAGTACCCGTTTAGCCCCCCGATCAGGGTTACGTGAAGCCATGGAAGCAGGCGGTGGATGGAGTGTGAGAGCAGCCGACAGATTGTTGTTGGTTATGCTCTTGCACTCTGCGGCGATAGGCTGATGATCTCATCAGTAGAGACAATGGCTATGGCCACCGACTAGTACAGTCACTGTCCAGAAGGAAAGCAATGGCAAACTACCTTCTGCAAAACTTGCCAAGAAACCATAACAACTATGACAGAAAACGAATTGAAATATTTTGGTCACTTGAAACGTCACGAAAGTTTGGAGAGAACAATAATGGAGGGGTCTAGGAAGAGAGGAAGAGGAAGGCTAAAGAGAAGATGGGTGCAGGATGTGGCGGATAATCTCCAGATGGGTGTATCGGACGCGGGACATCTTGCTTATGCTCGAGAGGTTTTCCGGAAGGTTGTTATAGGAGCAAGGTTCTGCAAAGGACATGCTACTGAATGAATGAATGAATGATTGTTCGTTGGGGAATTATGAACCTGCAGGTTTCTCAGCCAAGGAGCCGATCATTGAGCAGTGATAGAGAAAGTGTAGCAGTGACGGTGATGGGTGAGGCACCTTTGGTTGCTTGTGGCTTCAGCGGCTTGATAGACGGTTTCTTGAGGAAACTTTGAAGCGGTTGTGTGGTTTAACTAGCCGGAAGACAGAGCGTAACTTACTGCATTCAGCTGGGAACTACTTATATACTGCGAAGGCAGCACATCACTCTGGAAGGAGGAACAGTATCAGTATGCCCATAACGCCTGGAAGGGCTAGGGTGATTAACCCCAGGAGATGGTATTGTCCAGAAAGGTTACTTGCGAAATGGTCATCAAGTGGCTCAGTTATGAGTTTCATAAAATGAGGAGCTTTGTTATCAATAGGAATTAATGAGCATAACGATTAATTGTGAGCAAGAAGAAGACTGTAAGACAGTACTACAACTGTCTCCTCTTGCAAAGTATTCCATAATAAATGTCGAAGCCTTGATAGCTCTGGGCAGACGATTCCCAGTTGCAAGTTTCAGCTCCAGTTACTTGGTGCTGTGTCTTAGGTTAGTTCACATCCAACAGCAAACCGCTGGCCACAGAGCTCAGGTTCGCGTTGTCTTTAGTCCTAATCCACACTTGCCGTCACGTGTAGGGGGAGCGTAGGCTTGTGTTTCAAGGCTAGATGTGTTGCCTTGGTTGCGTCGTATCCGTGTTTGTTTAGAGTACCCGTGATGTTGTCTGTCTGTTGTATTCTTGGTCTTCCCTGTCTCACAGGGCTACGGAGTTTGTGGTCTGTGCGACGTTTTCGGCAGGGGGTTGGCTGCTCTACGGTGAGAGACCCTGCTACATGAGACAGAACCAGGCGCAATGAAGTCGATCCAGTTAACCTCCTTTTAACCTCTGCATCTATATCCGTATCCTTTTTTTCGGCGTATGCTGTTAATTAGATACCAAAGCCATTATATGTCCAAATTAGACATCACCGTCATGAGAGTCCAAATTAGACATCATTCCCATATGGTGTCCAAATTATAAATTATTGTCATAATTTGACCATATTAATCATCATTATCATAAGACAGCCAAAATTGGATATCATTGTCATTGAGCTTGACTCTAGTCCGACTTTGTGAAGACACATGAAGGGTGTGTAGCATAGGTGGGAGCGCAAGCGCAATTGAAATACCACTACTTTTATCGTTTCTTTACTTATTCAGTCTTCGGTCATTTGAGATTTGTTCGCAATAGACGAGCAATATCTCCGTCGGACCTATTCTCGCTGGTCGCGGGACCCGCAACAGTGGCAGGAAGGGAGATTTGCTCGCAGCAGACGAGCAATATCTCCGGCGGGCCTATTCTCGTTGGTCGCGGGATCCGCACGAGTCAGGCGGGGAGTCTGACGGTAGTACACACTTACACAGGTCCAGACACTTGCGACTGACAGGTGTACGTGCCCAGTGGTCCGGGCGCGGATACGACCCTTACCTGTGGGATTTGGCTGAACGCCTCTAAGTCAAGTCCCAAAGGTTTAGGGTCTGACCACCGCTCGCCTCCTGCTCGTGGGGGGAGAGGTCTCGGAGGTTTGACGCAGAGCCGCCAGCGTCTGTAGCCTACCTTGTTCCAGACGTATTGGTTATCCGTTCCTCTGGATCAAACAAGGCAAGGCCGAGAGAAGGAACATGTCGTTTGGGCAACAATGTTCTCTGAAGCTCTGCCCAGGCATTGTGAGATGGAATTTTGGCCAAATTCCAATCCAAATACTCAATATGTCCTGACCATTGTGTGTATTGTCTCCAGGTGAACTCATCTATAACTAAACTAAATAAATTTAGAGTAGGAACATGGAATATTAGGACATTAAATGAGCCAGGAAAGTGAAACAATGTTCTAAGAGAAACGGAAAACATGAAAATGAACATACTAGGCATAAGTGAGATGAGATGGAAGGGGTCTAGCAAAAATATAACCGACGAACACACAATAATTTATTCGGGGGGGGGGGGGGGGGAGATACACATGAAAAAGGTGTAGGAATAATATTTGATGAAAAAATAGCCATATCAATTAATGGATACTGGTGTATCAGACAGAGTTGTAATGGTCAAAATCAAAGCCACACCAATAGATATAAATAGTATACAAGTATATGCACCAACAACAAGCAGTAGTGATGAAGAAATACAACACTTTTATGATGAAATTGAAAAGGCGATAGCTCGAATTGGATCACAAGAAATAAAAGTAATACTGGGAGATTTTAATGAAAAAGTAGGAAAAGGAAAAATAGAGGATATAGTAGGGAATCATGATTTAGGTACAAGAAATGAGAGAAACTAATTGAATCGGCAAATATTAATTATATGATAATTGGAAACACGTGGTGTAAACACAATAAAAGACGACTATACACATGAAAAAGCCCTGATAAGAAAATACGCAACCAAGTTGACTACATGCTTTTTAATAAAAGATTTAGAAATGCGTTAATTAATGTAAAGACAATGCCTGGTGCTGACTGTAATAGTGATCATGTACCACTATGTGGACAAATAAAAGTAAGATTAAAGAGAGGGGAAAATGGTTAAGAACTTAAGACTTAAAAAGTGAGGTTCTGAAAGTAGATAAAGAAATTCAAGAACAATACAGAGTGACTGTGAAAAATAGGTACAATGCAACAGCTAAAGCACAGAGTATAAATGAACAATGGGAAATGTTAAGGGACTCCATTCATCAAACTAGCAAAGAAATATTACCGGAGAGAAGCCATAAAGATAAGAAAAAATGGATGAATGAAGAAATCTTAATGCTGATGGACAAAAGGAAACAGAATAAAAATGACAAACAAGAATAAGCTAAGATAAATAAATAAATAAGAGATAAATGTGTGGAGGCAAAAGAAAGTTGGTTAAACGGGCACTGCAAACAAATTGAATTAACTTCCAGTAAAGATCCCCCAAAAATATGCACAGACAAATCAGTGAGCTCACAGGAAGAGAAATAAGAATAAATACAGGTTGTTTGAAATCAAAAACAGGAAAGGTATTACTGGAGGAAGGTGCTATAATGAAGAGGTGGAATTAGTATAAAGGAGAATTATACAATGGAGAAAGGGAAGAATTAACACAAGAAAGTAACTTAGAATCTCACCTACTCTAAAATAAGAAGTTTCTGGCGCTATGAAACGTATGCAGAAAGGAAAAACAGCTGGGCCAGATGAAATATCTACAGAAGAATAAAAAGTATTAGGAGAATTTGGAGTAGATATATTAACCAAAATGTTGAATGATATCTACAGCAGTGGATATTTAGCGAGCGATTTGCTGAAATCTGTATTTATAGCTGTACCAAAAAAGACCAGGAGCAATTGAATGCGAAGATTTTCGTACAATTAACCTCATAAACCATATCACTAAGCTTCTACTCAGAATTATAATGAGAAGAACACGAAGAAAAATAAAAATGGAAATCAGTGAAGAACAGTATGGGTTTGTGGAAGGAAAGGGTACAAACAATGCAATATATATTACAAACACTAATGAAAAGGTCAATAAAGACACAGAAAGACATATATTTATGCTTCATAGATTATACTAAGGCATTTGATAAAGTAAAACATGATGAACTGATTAAAATGTTGGAAGATATCAACATTGATGGGAAAGATTTAAGAATAATAAAGAATATATACTGGAACCAAGTAGCAGCAATTAAAATGGGAAATAAAGATGGTAGTTACGAACAGATAAGGCTAGGAGTACGATAGGGGTGTATCTTGTCACCGGATCTTTTCTACCTCTATAAAAATGTTTTGCATATCCTTTACAGGACATCGCTGTCAACATCAGCATCTTTCAGCTGATTGTTGATTTCTTGGCAAGATTACGCTCAGTAGTTTGCCATTGCTTTCTGAGCGGCCGGCTCACATAACCCGTAAGTTACCGACGCGATTCGAACCACTGCTGATTCTCACAGTCGTTACGTTGCTTACGAGAGTATACGAGATTACGGAGAAAGGTTGCTAACCTCTAGCCAAGAAGCCGGCTTCTCCCTATATAGCGGAGTAATAATGAGAGAGATCAAAGAGACGCTAGGAATACTAATGGGAGGTTATAATATAAACACTATACGATATGCAGATGACACAGTATTGGTGGTAGAAATTGCAACAGACCTACAACAATTGTTGGACATTGTAGTAACAGAGAGTGCACAGAAAGGACTCTCCTAGAATAGCAAGAAAACAGTAACAATGGTAATATCAAAGAAAATGGTAACACCAAAATGTGACATAGAAATAGAAGGGGAAATTCTTAACCAAGTGAATAATTTTAAATACCTATGGACACTTATAACATCAGATGGAAGATGTACAACAGAGATTAAGAGCAGAATAGGGCAGGCAAAAGCCGCATTTCAGAAAATGGAGAGTATCTTATGCAGTAAGTCACTATCAATGAATGTAAGAAAGAGAGTGCTGAAATGCTATATTGAACCTGTTTGGCTGTATGGTAGCGAATCTTGGAATGTAAATGAACAAATTAGAAAGAACTTAGAAGCAACAGAGATGTGGTTCTTGAGACGAATGTTGCGAATTCCTTGGACTGCCAAAGTAACTAACAACGATTGCCTGAAACAGGCTAATGAAACTAGAACACTATATACAACACTAAGAAAGAGACAAACCGCTTTCTTTGGTCATGTGATGAGAAGAGAGGCATTGGAGAACATCGTGACAACTGGAAAGATCGAGGGGAACAGAGGCAGAGGCAGACCAAGAGAAATGATGCTGGATGGATTGAGACGGTGGCATGGAGGAAAATCATCAGCAGAGTTGATCCAGAACACCAAAGACCTAGATCTGTGGAGAGCCATGAACGCCTACGCCAGCTGGCAGGGCACTTGATGATGATGACCCACTTAATCCACCTCGTATTTCTTCTTGTGCATGTACGATAACCTGTTCTTTTTTCAGGACTAGCTTCTTATATTAACACATGGTGGAACAATTTTCAAATAACCAATGTGAGATCTGACTGCCTAATTTCAGACTGAACAAATGTTGCCTTCATTGTTAGAGCTTTGATACTAAAGCCCAGTGACATTAACTGTTATCAGGTTGAAATAAATGTAAAGGTCCTCAGATTGAACTTTCATTTACGATCTCTTCCGTCAAGTTTGAATTATTGCAGGCTACACTATTTGGTTTCCTAATGTTTAAACCGAATTATGGAATCTCTGCTTAGAGGGTCACTTGAAATTCCTTTCAGTCGGGGTAGAGAAGAGGAAGAAAGCTGGTCGTCGTGACTCATAAAATATATACTACAGTGTGGTTGAAGTCAGCTGTATTTCGTACTCTAACAGAAGTGTGTTTACCTTTACTTAAGGGCGCAGTGACAAAGAGAAAGTGACTATGTGCGATTACCTTTAATGTGTGTCACGGGGAGAAAATAACTATGTGATTACCTTTACTGTGAGGCACAGTGACAAGGAGGAAGTAACTCTACTGTGGGGCGCAATGACAAAGAGGAAGTGACTATGCGCGCTTACATTTACTTAGGGACGCAATGACAGAGAAGTCGTAACTACCGTGCGATTACCTTTACTCTGTGACAAAATGTAAGCGGAAGTAACTATGTGCAGTTACCTTTACTCAGGGACGCGCAATGACAGAGAGGTAGTATCTATTGTAAGATTATCTTTACTGTGTGGCACAATAACAACTGGAAGTAACTACAAGTGCTATTACCTTTACTCTGAAGCGTAATGGCAGAGGCGCTAAATTGAGCAACCAGAGTACCTTCTTATTCTGTTTTCATCCGCTATACCAAACCGGCGGTATCCGTGGCTAAGGGCTTGCGGACGCGATTCGTGAGCCCGCTCACCTGCGTTCGAAACACAGCTGTAACCAATTTGGCAGCAAAACGCGTCGCGCTGGGTCTTAATGTGTTGGTATGGGAGCCGGTCGTTCAGAAATAAATGGCAAACTATTGAACATAAACTTGCCAAAACATCAACAACAGCAGTAACTTGCTGATGTTGACAGCGATGTCCTGTAAATGATATGCACAAAGAAGCACCATATAACCAAATGCGCGAGAAGGCGTGGTAAAGTTAGTTGCATATCCTTTACAGGACAGAGCAGTGAACCCCAGAATATTTTGGCTGTTTGTGATCTCTTGACATAGACAGTCAAAATTTTTTGGGCATGTTATGAGAAGAAATGAATTGGAGAACTTGGTGTCAACTGGCAAGATCGAAGGGAAGAGACCAAGAGGAAGACCTAGAAGCAAATACCTGGATGGCTTGGCCACGTGGCATGGTCGAGACAGGAATACAGAGCTGATCCACGGCTCTGGTGATCGAGTGAGATGGCAGAACATGACCGCCCAAGCTTACCGGCATGGCACATGATGGATTGATGGTGATCTCTTGGCAAGTTTACGTTCAGTAGTTTGCCATTGCTTTCTGAACGAGCGGCACCCATATCATTTTTTTTTTAAACCAATGCAAAGCGATCTGCTGCCAAATTGCCAGCAGCTGTGTTTCGAATGCAGGTATGCGGGATTACGAACTGCGTCCGTGACTCCTTCACCAAGGAGTTTCATGTTATTACTGCATATAAATCATGGCCTTGGGATAATGGTGCGGCAAAGAGTGACCAGAAGATGTGGCCGACACTCAGTACTCCGAGGAAAGAGCAGACTGACACACACTCACGCTGCAACTAGCAGCATTGGTATAGGGACAGTCGGCAGGCTGTTGTAGACGAGGATGGAGCACTGATGGGAACGTCCCGAGTGCTGTGATGTCTTCTCTTGACTCAA
Organism: Cepaea hortensis; assembly: GCA_963921405.1. Lineage (NCBI taxonomy): Eukaryota > Metazoa > Mollusca > Gastropoda > Stylommatophora > Helicidae > Cepaea > Cepaea hortensis. The sequence goes on from OY992877.1 coordinate 44,219,024, forward strand.
CTCAGCTCAAATCAGCCTGTTACTACTGAAGTATGCAAGCAGCTCACTACGTCAAACGATCTACGCTGCACACTGCTATATTTCGAAAGTACAAGTGTAAGCAATGCCAGCTCGTGGCAACTGCCAACAGCACCCCATAGTGTCAGGAGACGGTCAGCACAAAACAGTGTAGATAACCCAGTTAAGGGACCAAGCATCTGCGGCAATAAGTGGACGTCTCTGCGCATGAGCATGTTCTGTGGCGAAATTGTTACGGCACCCTGCATACCGTGACCCTGCATACCGCGTTCGAAACACATCTGCGGAAGATTTGGAAGCATACCGCCATGCGTTGGTCTCCAAACAATGGTATGAGTGCCGATCTACTGATCGTAAAAGTGCCAGGAATCACAAACAGCCAAAACATGCTAGAGTTGACTGTTACGTCCTGTAAAGGATATGCAACTATCTTAACTCTGCGTAAGAGCAGAGCAGCACACTTGCTTCAGTTAATTATAAAGAATAAACAACGATGTTTGAGCTTGTTATGAGAAGCAATAAACACACACACACACACACACACGAATGTATTGACAACTATTAAACTTGATAGATGAGAAGGGCGAGAGAAAGACAAACACATATGCTTGAATGACTAGGCCGCCTGGCACAAGCATGATAAGAACACATACCCAAAGAGGCCAGGATGTGTGCATTACCGTTAGGCACTAACAGTTCTTATACAAATCCCCAGACATGTGATGGGATTCGAAACTCTACCTTCTCAGCCTTCAGCGGACACCTTAACCTCCCAGCCACGCCCCTACCCTGAATGGGTATACGATTTCAGTCACCTCCGTCGTTTAAAGTAGGTCATCTTATTTTACTGTCAGAGCCGCACGACACTCCAAGATTTTATATAAACATTTTATTGTGAAAATAACAATTCTATTAACATTGACAAAACTCCACAGTCAGATATTTGTGCATATTTATAGAATAAAACAAACAAAATTATTAAGAAACAATGGCTGGATGAGGAAACCAATGAAACCAGATATATATGGAAAAGTTATATCAATTTTCATATTTATTGATTGCCTTATCGATTATTACATCCACGCAGGTATTGGCATATAGGTATAAGCAATGCCGACCATACTATCAATGACTACAGACTATCGTACACGAGTGTTGTATTCCCAAGTATCGTACTAGATCAGTGGTTCTCAACCTGTTTTGGCCCGTGCCTCCTTCACCATATTCTCAGATCGTCATTCCCCCCTTTCATATTTCTTCTTCTTCTTCTTCTTCTTCTTCTTCTTCTTCTTCTTCTTCTTCTTCTTCTTCTTCTTCTTCTTCTTCTTCTTCTTCTTCTTCTTCTTCTTCTTCTTCTTCTTCTTCTTCAGCGTTCCGAGCCATTGAGGTTCTTTGCTGCAGATACAATCCGCCTCCATTCGTCTCTCTGGTTGACCTTCTCTTGCCAGTCGTTGATTCCAAGTGCTTTTAGGTCTGTATATATATTATCTCTCCACCGTCTTTCATATTTCCACCCTAAAATCCCCCCCCCTTACACAGTATACGTAATAATGGAAGCTAAATTTAATAGCACATACTAAAACAAGTCTAGACGTCTACATAAAACGTGATTTGCGGGTCTATTTACGTTATAAAATGAATTTCAGATGGGTAAGACTACGGAACCATAAAGTATGAAGGGAAAAACAATATCAAGTAATCGGTTCTTGTATTAACGCGATCATGAAATAATCTTAATCGTTCCCTGGAAACCCTAAAATCCCCCCCCCCCCTTGAGAACCACTGTACTAGATAAATGTTTTACTGTCATCTGCCCTTTCAGCAGTAACGCTAATATTCGGCCATGTGTAAACAAATCGAAAGTTGTTGGTGTTCGACAGAATATATTTAACCCGGATTTGTAGAGTAATTGCCAGGTAAGTTTCGCAAGTCGCTGGTTTATTTGATCAACAGCCAAACTAAAATAAAACGTGTGTGTGTGTGTGTGTGTGTGTGTGTGTGTGTGTGTGTGTGTGTGTGTGTGTGTTTGTGTGTCTGTGGGTGTGTAGGTGGGTGGTTGGGTGTGTGTGTGTGTTACCAAGTTACATATTTATAATATATATAATATGGTATATCATATTACATATGTGTGGTATATCATGTTACATATGTGTGGTATATCATGTTACATGTGTGTGGTATATCATGTTACATATGTGTGGTATATCATGTTACATATGTGTGGTATATCATGTTACATGTGTGTGGTATATCATGTTACATATGTGTGGTATATCATGTTACATATGTGTGGTATATCATGTTACATATGTGTGGTATATCATGTTACAGGGGGGTACGGGGTGTCAGGCATTGGTAGCACCTTTGGTAAGGATGGCTCTCATGTCCTTTCAGGACCCATCCCCCACTGGTCCAAGTCTGACACCCAGCTCGTGCCTGTGGCTCCTAGTAGCTGTCAGCATGCGACAGTGGCCACCCCCCGGGCAACAGCTGTGAGAGGCTGGCTAAACCAGGCATGGGTATCCGATTTGGTGTCAAACCAAGAGGTAAACTAGGGTATGCCTACCCAGCATGTGAAGACAGGATTCGGCAGACTGCGCGGAAGAAATCATACCTGATTCAACGGGCAAGACGGCGTTTACCTGCAGAGCGTTGTGGAACGTAATGAGCACGGCAAGGCACGTAGAGCGCCCTGGTCATCCACTGCACCTGTATTCGTCTCCAATCGTCTCGACTTGTCTTGCCACTGGACTCAGATGGACTCAGGTGAGAGAGTGAGGTCGACGAATTGCGCAACTCTTCCTCACTTTAATCCAAGCCATCGCGCAAGTCATTCTTCATCCAACGTCACATATCACCTTCAAGCCCTGTGGCGATGGGCGAGCGGCAAAGCAGCAGGCGTGGGTACGCTGGCAGCCGTAGTCGCAGACCTGCACACAGGCGGCTCAGGCCATATGGTCGTCTTCTACTGACCGGAGCAGCAGTGGGATTCGGCAGCCCCCTGAGCGACTGAGCAGCCCTCTATAGGAACACACTGCTCACCTCCATAGCATGAGGAAGGGGCTAGAAAAGGTGCCCTAAACATTGTCTGCTTCATCACTACCTAAACAGCTAGCCGCGGTTGGTGGGTACCCTTAACTGCGGTCGACATACAAAGAAAGATAAAACAAGCAAAGCTAAAAGAGTAAACCATATTCCCTTAACAATTGGAACTTGGAATGTACGCACCCTACTTGACAGAGACAGCGCGTCGGGTCCAGAGAGACGAACAGCACTGATTGGGAGAGAGCTGGGCAGGTACAACATCGACATTGCAGCCTTGAGCGAGACACGACTTGCAGAAGAAGGCCAAATCTGTGAAATTGGTGCCGGCTACACATTTTTTTGGAGTGGAAGGAAAAGCGAGGAAAGACGCCAATCCGGTGTGGGATTTGCCATTAAGTCGGCCTTGGTCGGGAAATTAGCTGGATTTCCAAAGGCTATAAATGACAGGCTCATGACCATGAAGTTGCCTCTGCTGAATGGAAGGAAGCACGCAACCATTGTGAGTATCTACGCACCAACTATGACCAACGAAGATGATGTCAAGAACAAGTTCTATGAGGACCTGCACAGTGTATTAACATCTGTTCCCAAAGGAGACAAACTTATACTCCTTGGGGATTTCAATGCCAGAGTAGGCACGGACACCACCTCTTGGAGTGGCATTATTGGAAAGCATGGAGTCGGAAATTGTAACAGCAATGGACTCCGCCTCCTTCAGACATGTGCCGAACATGATCTCGTGATTACGAACACAATTTTCCGTCTCCCTATGAGAAATAGGACATCATGGATGCACCCTCGCTCGAAACACTGGCACCTCATTGACTATGTCATCGTCAGGAGGAGTGACAGACAAGACGTTCGAGTGACAAAATCCATGTGTGGTGCCGAATGTTGGACAGACCATCGTCTCATTGTCTCGAAAATGAACATCCACATCAGGCCACCACGGCGTCCTCAAGGGGCGAAAATGCAAACAAAGCTAAATGTCACCCGCCTAAACAGCAAGAAAATGCAGCAGTCGTTTGAAAATATGCTGGAAGACCGCCTCAAGCCCAATGCTGAAGCTAAACAGGATACAGAAACAGAATGGAGAGCCCTAAAGGACACAATTTACAACACTGCTATGGAAATCCTGGGTCCAGCCCCCCGAAAGCATAAAGACTGGTTTGATGAAAATTCCGAAGACATCAACCAATTGCTGGCCGAGAAACATCTTCTCCTCAAGGCACATTTGAATGACCCAAAGTCAACATCAAAAAAAGATGCTTTCAAGAACATTCAGAGAGTAGTGCAGCAGAAACTTCGGCACATGCGGGACTCCTGGCTGAGCAGCAAAGCTGATGAAATTCAGGGCTTTGCTGACAGACATGATATGAAAAACTTCTACGACTCACTGAAAGCGGTCTATGGTCCTTCATCACCAGGCATAGTTCCCCTCCTCAGTGCAGACGGGGGAACATTGGTCACCGATAAGAAAGAAATCCTCCAACGCTGGGCAGAGCATTTCAGCAAAATCTTAAATGCAACTTCCTTCTTCGATGATGAAACCATCAACAGCCTTCCTCAAGTTCCCACCAATGAGACACTTGATGACCTGCCAACCATAGTGGAAATAAACAAAGCCATCCAGCAACTCTCCAGCGGCAAGGCACCTGGTCCTGACTCCATCCCAGCAGAGATATACAAGGCAGGTGGGCCGGTCCTAACAGAGCAGCTTCACCAAGTCTTCACAAACATATGGATGAACGAGACCATGCCACAAGATTTTAAGGACGCGTCAATAGTCCACCTTTACAAACGTAAAGGAAACCGCCAATCCTGTGACAACCACCGAGGCATCTCCTTGCTTTCAATCGCAGGGAAGATACTCGCCAGAATTCTTCTCAATCGCCTCACAGCCCATCTCGATCAAGGTCTTCTTCCTGAGAGTCAATGTGGCTTCAGAAAAGAACGTGGAACTGTTGACATGATTTTCGCTGCAAGGCAGCTGCAAGAGAAATGTCAGGAACAGAACTGCGAAATGTTCTCCACTTTCATTGACCTTACCAAGGCTTTTGATACAGTCAGCAGAGAAGGACTGTGGAAGATTATGGCAAAATATGGCTGTCCACGAAAGTTTGTCCAAATAGTGCGGCTATTTCATGACGGCATGCAGGCAAGAGTACGGGAAAATGGTGAACTGTCTGAACCCTTTCCTGTAACCAATGGAGTGAAGCAAGGATGTGTCCTGGCACCAACACTGTTCAGCCTCATGTTTTCAGCCATGTTGATGAATGCCTTCGAGAACGACGACATTGGAATAGACATCAACTACCGTATGGATGGAAAGTTATTCAATCTCAGAAGGCTGAAAGCTAAAACCAAAATTGACAGCGGCACCGTCAGAGAGCTCCTGTTTGCTGATGATTGCGCTCTATACGCCAACTCAGAGGCGGACATGCAACATAATGTTTCAGCTTTCTCACATGCCTGTGCCAACTTTGGGCTCAATATCAACTTGGAGAAGACTGTAGTTATGTACCAGCCAGCTCCAGGGAATAATCACACTGTGCCGAATATCAAAGTGAATGACCATAGACTAAGTGTTGTGGACAAATTCACCTATCTTGGCAGCACTGTGTCACAAGCTGCCACAATCGATGACGAAGTGAATGCAAGAATCTCCAAGGCCAGTGCAGCCTTTGGCAGACTGTACAAGAATGTATGGGACAGAACTGGAATAAGCCTGCAAACAAAGCTAAAAGTCTACAAAGCAGTTGTATTATCCACACTGCTATATGCTTGTGAAACCTGGACTGTTTATCAGCGACACGCTAGGAAATTAAACCACTTCCACACAGTCTGCCTAAGGAAGCTACTGAAGATTAAATGGCAAGACAAGATTCCAGACACTGAAGTCCTAGAAAGAGCATCCATGCCCAGTATCCACACTCTGCTGATGAAGAATCAGATTCGCTGGGCTGGTCACTTGACCCGCATGCCAGATCACAGGCTCCCTAAACGAATTTTCTACAGCGAACTGCGTTGTGGTAAACGCTCCCAAGGTGGCCAGAGGAAACGTTTTAAAGACACTCTGAAAATTTCACTGAATGCTTTTGGAATTCATCATGACACCTGGGAGGCTGCAGCCAGAGACCGAAATTCGTGGCGTGCATCATTATGCAAGGGTGCAGTCATATGTGAGGCAACCAGGGCTGCAAGAGCTGTGAAGAAAAGGCAGGACAGAAAAACCACTGCAGGAAATCCTCCTCCAGAGACGTCAAGCATTCTTTGCCCACACTGTCAAAGAACATTTCGAGCCAAAATAGGCCTTATCAGCCATCTTAGAACCCACGGCTCCACACCTTCAACCCCACTGGATGAAATGAATGGTCATCATCATTCTTGATGGACAAACAACATATCATGTTACATGTGTGTGGTATATCATGTTACATATGTGTGGTATATCATGTTACATGTGTGTTTTATATCATGTTACATATGTGTGGTATATCATGTTACAGATGTGTGGTATATCATGTGACATATTTATGGATTTCATGTTACATATTTCTGGTATATACAAATATACATATACCGTATTTCATGGAAAATAATTAATTGTCTTCATGGTATAAAAGGCAGCCATTTAACAGCAGATATTGCCGTTGAGGTGTGGTGTGTCAGACCTTCACATGTGTATGCCTCAACATAAGAGGTGTGGTGTGTCAGACCTTCACATATGTATGTCTCAACATAAGAGGTGTAGTATGTCAGACCTTCACATGTATGTCTCGACAATAAGAGATGTGGTGTGATAGACCTTCACATGTGTATGTCTCAACATAAGAGGTGTGGTGTGTTAGACCTTCACATATCTATGTCTTGACATAAGTGATGGTGTGGCTGGTTGTTTTTCTCGCCTCCTTTCCTCCCCAGACAATTCACAAAAACTTCTGAACATCTTCTGGCACCCATGTTTATGAGACTAGATGGACCCCACGGTCATACTGGTTGGAGAACAAAACTCCTGCCCCTGCAGGATCATGCAGACCATTTCTTGGTAGGCAGGTGCACTAACCACCCAGTCACCGAAGTTCACTTAATGGTATATCACGTTTATAAGACGAGCCAAACCCTCTTGATGGTATATCACGTTTATAAGACGAGCCAAACCCTGGTGATGGTATAGCATGTTTTCAGCGAAATGAAGCACACCTCTTCGTTGTGTCTTGTTTACGGTGCAATTAAACATACCTTTAATAGAAGCAATTATAGATCCAAGTAGTAGTTAGAGCATGCAGACCCCCAGACAGATAACGTGTATTACCAACTCCATCAAAAAGAACATGTAACAATCTTCAGACTCCGCTGAGAACACAATAGATTGGAATATTACCTGTTTAATAAACTAAGTATTGGAGGTACCGATGAATGTAACTGTGAAATTGGTAAAATGACAGCTAAACATTTGTTGCAGGAGTGTCCAACGTATGCAGAACAAAGACAAGTATTTTGGGCTACACACGCACCATTTGTTGCCAAACTTTATGGAGAGTTAACACGTTTAAGTTGCCTACTGCTACTTTCTTTAGATTAACTCAAATTGGCGTCTGAATGTGAACGAAAAAGAAGAAAATTATTAGTTAGTTAGTTAGTTATCAGTTGGGGTATCTTCGTTGCACTCCGGACATGTCCATAGGTGCTCAGATCCTCCCCCCAGCATATGCATCAGCGTCCGGTGGCTAATAGTGCCAGTTCTGTGTTGGTTGACGAGGCGCTTTGTTTTCCCGATGTACCTCTCGCGTCTGGCTGTGCCGATTCTTACTCCCAGGTCTTTCATCCTGGAAAGCGATGTGGAATCACTGGCGTCAAAATCCTCTGTTCTCGCCATATCTTTAAGGGCGTTAATAACATCGGCACGATCCATGGGCTGGCCATCTACAGGGGGTGCAGAGCCAGCCAATTTATCAGCTCGTTCATTTCCCTCGACTCCCGCATGTCCCGGGACGAAGATGAAGGTGACTTTGCGGACAACAGACTTCCGCAGCGACTCAGTCCACTGTCTACGTACAGATCCAGCTTCGACCTTCTGAATCATGCTCATTGAATCACTTAGTACACACACGTTGGTATAATGCTGTGATTCCAGCCATATGAAAGCCTGTGTAACTGCCATCACCTCCATCGTCATGCTGCTCGTGGTCATGGAGTGGGCACCACTGGATTCTTGAACGGTTCGGCCCGCTGAGCGGGCTGTAAATGCCCACGCACTTCGCTGCTGCTTTACAACAGATCCATCTGTATAGATGAGCACTTCGGGGCTATCTGAGTGATCATAGATGAGCGCGTTAACCTCTGCATTGACAGCGGCAGGGTTCTGCTCTCTGCACCGTCTGTCGAGTGTGATAATGCAGGAGAATGTACACTTAAAAGCTGGAGGCACCGGCACCCATTCCTTGCCGGGGTTGATACTGGTAAGACTGCAGACCTGTCCGACGACATCTTCCGCCCGACCCATCCATGATTTGCCCCTCTTTAGCCTGTCACCCTTTTCTCTGAATACAGCGTCATGCAGAGGGTGCTGCTCATCTGCACTTATTTTTAAGTATGCACGAGCTCTCCAGATCTTGATCCTGTGTTCCATTGTCGGGAAGTCAAGGAGGTATCTCATTGCTACACAGCTGGTGTCTCTCGTGCAGCCCAAAATGATGCGCATGGCTTCGTTTTGTACCTTTTCAAGTCTTCCAATCTGTGTAGGGCTGACAGTGAGGATGGCCAGGGCATACTCGATGCGTGAAAGCACAAGTCCTTGGAACAGAAGTAATATCAGTCTTTGCTCGATATTGGCACTCGCCATGACTCTCATTGCTGCCAAACCTTTTCGAGCCTTCGTTATGACATAATCGACATGATCTCTGAAGGACAGGCTACGATCAAGCCTCACGCCAAGATATGTCATTGACTGGGTTCTACTCAGAATGCTCCCATCCATTCTTACTGCCGGCAGGTCTGTTTTCACAATATGGTTGTTTAGTGAGAACCATGTAACCGTTGCCTTTGCAGGGTTGACAAGGGCAACGGCATCAGCACACCATGAGGAAATTCGATCTAGTTCGCCCTGCATATAGTTGGCAACCGCCTGTCTATCTCGACCCTGTCGATACACGAGGATGTCGTCAACGAATGATAGAGTCCTACCCCTCCCATCCAACTGTTGTTCAGTGATCGGCACCGTATACACGTTGAATAGTACTGGTGACAGTGGTGAACCCTGCGGCAATCCTGGACATATCGTTATCGGCTCAGAAGACCAACTCCCGCATCTTAGCACCACCTTCCTTTGGAGTAGAACTGCAGCTATCCATCGTACAAGGTGAGGGTGCACTTTCAGTCTGAGGAGGGTTTGCATCAAGTGCTCGAAAGATACTCTGTTATATGCGTCCTCTAAGTCTATGGCGGCCGCACATGTCTCTTCTCTGACCTGAAATCCTTCGTAAACATCTTGAGCAAAAACCGCCGCATTCAGCCATGACTCTTTGTTGCGTCTGTATCCTCCAAGTGTGGGCGGGAAGCAGCCGAGCTGTTCCAAGTCCCAAGCAAGTCTGTGTGCTACAATTTTCTCCAGTAGCTTGCCAACAGTATTCTGCATCGTAATGATTCTGTAGCCGCTTATCTTGGAGTGGTCTTTGTTCGGTTTTGGCAGCGGCAGCAGGTAGCTGTGTAGCCATTCTTCTTTGACCTGACCCCTCTGGATACTGGTGTTGAATTCTCTGGCCAGTTCTTCCATGTCATCATCTGATATCACCATTAGGTCACCATATCGGATGCCGTCTGGGCCTGGGGCGGTGTTAGGTGATTTCTTGAGCATCGCACGCAATATGTCAACTGTGATCGTCCATTCTTCGTCTGTCCCGACCCCCTCGCACAACTGAGAGAGTGTTGTTGTGGTCCTCTGTCTGGCGGGCTCGTCTTTCTGGTCAGTCTGTTCTATGTAGCGTGCAAGAAGGGCAAAGAAAATTATATCAACATGAAACTACGAGTAATAAATAAACCAAATCAAACTGTAGCTTGTTCTTATTTCCTTTATTTACAGAGTAAACACGTAAATCACAAAAGCAGGAGCCCCGAAACAACTAAAATGAGACAATCGACAAGAAGCAGTAATGAAAATGCACTCAATGAGTCACCAGTTCATACACCAGAAAATTTCAACAGCCTCGGTATCTTACCATTCGGGTTTGATGCCAAAACGAGGCACGATGCAGCAGCGCAACTTCTTGAGACGAGAAGCAAATATCTAAAGTAAGTTTCTAACTCTTTTTTAAGGCTGCATATGGCATTAGTTTGGCAGTGCACAGAAGACAGTGAACAGCCATGATCACCAACATCTTGAAAAGGCATGAATTATAGAAGAAGACATTTATTGTATATCTTATCCACATGTAAGTAAATCCACGTGTGTAAGTGCATAAAAGGCGCGTGTATTACTGTAATATTGCAGCGCAATTTTTATCACACTTAATTATAACAATTAAACGCTTAACAACTTTCGTTGAAACAAAACTGAAAGTAATAACAGATATTTATTACTTTTTTAGTTTATAACAGATATTTAGCTCAGAACAGATTGCTTTTAAGATTGTTGCATGTTCTGTGCGGGACGTTGCGATCATACCCAGATTGATTCCACAGGCAACTTTACGT
>OY992877.1:44232278-44307278 GCA_963921405.1 Cepaea hortensis
GTGTGTGTGTGTGTGTGTGTGTGTGTGTGTGTGTGTGTGTCTTTTATACATTCCTTTGCTGTTGTTTTATAATTGTCCTAATTGCTATTTTTTTTCCTCCAATATACCGCATGCATTTTACCTATATCGCATAATGACATTTGTTACTACCGCACAGTTTTCGGGTTGCATTTAACAACCGTTTTAAAAAACACATTCACATATTTGTGCATGTGTATGCACATATGTGTTGTCATAAATGAGAAGCAGGAACTGGCAAAGAGCGAGAAAGTGAAGGGGGGGGGGGGGAAGAAAGAGAGAGAGAGAGAGAGAGAGAGAGAGACAGACAGACAGACAGACAGACAGACAGACAGACAGACAGATGAGGTGTAAGCACTGTAAATACTAAGATACACACCTACCAACTACACTATTAATTGCTCCATTACTCTCCCTGCCTTCTGTTTCAGAAACGAATCCCGGCTGCCCCACATTTTCGACAAAGCCTGCAGCGAGCCAGCGATGATTACCAGATTTCACATAGACCGACCATTTACTGCCAAAAAGAAATTTGTTTCACACGGAACGTACAAACCCGGCACATACAAGAACCCCAAGCCGCATGATTTCAGACAGGTGTGGTCGTATTTACTAGAATATTCTCGTTTATTTGCCTCTAGTTTCTGCAGAGGAGCGACGTTACTTGGAGGTGTAACTCGCTTCAACTTTCTCTTCTGGCGGTGACGTAATGAGTTCGTTTCACTCGCCGGTTAATTGGACTTAAATGTTGACGTCTCGTTCAGAAAGCAATGGCAAACTACTGAACCGAAAGTTTGCGTAGTAAACCACAAACAACCAACTGTGGCCCGGGGAAGGGGTGTCCGGGGGAGGGGGGAGGAGGGTTTTATTGCGTCAATATTGTGTGATTGCAACGTCCAACAATAGGGGCAGGGGTTGATTGCAACGTCTAACAATTGGGGAGGGGATTTATTGCGACGTCCAACAATAGGGGCGGGAATTTATTGGAACGTCCAACAATAGGAGCAGGGGTTTGACTGCTCCATCTAACAATAGGGTAGGGGTTAATTGCAATGCCCAACAATTGAGACGGGGGTTGATTGCAACGTTCAACAATAGGGGTGGGTGTAGATTGCAACGTCCAACAAAGGGGTTGGTGTAGATTGCAACGTCCAAAAATAGAGGTGGGTGTAAATTGCAACGTCCAACTGTAAGGGCAGGGTTGATTGCAAAGTCCAACAATAGGGGTGAGTGTTTATTGCAATGTCAAACAATAGGAGTGAGGGTTGATTGCAACGTTCAACAATAGGGGTGGATGTAGATTGCAACTTCCAACAATAGGGATGAGGGTTAATAGCAATGTTCAACAATAGGGGTGGGGTTCGTTGCAACGTCCAACAATAGGGTGGGTGTAGATTGCAACGTCCAACAATAGATGTGGTGGTTGATTGCAACGTCCAACAATAGCTAGGTGTAGATTGCAACGTTCAACAATAGGGAGGGTGTAGATTGCAACGTCCAACAATAGAGTGGGTTTTGATTGCAACGTCCAACAATAGGGTGGGTGTAGATTGCAACGTCCAACAAAGGACAAGCGATTTTATGTGTATTTTCCCTCAGATTCTGAAGGGGCAGACAAAAAGAGGACGCCCAGTGGCTATAGTGCTTAGAAATACCTGGTGCCTGCATTTTAAAACTCAGCTCTAAACAATAAATCTTCTTTCTTCTTAAAATAGGAGTTGGCCATTAAATTATTGTTAATGTACCACTGACATGCTGATGCAGTCCAGAAAGCAAGAGCAAAGTACTGAGCGTAAGAAACTATTGCCAGGTAAACCACAAACAGCCAATAAATGATGGGGTTGAAGGCAGCATCAGTAAAGGAAAGCAATTAACTGTGTAACTAACCCGACAGAACATAAACCCACATTGTCGTTAACTGTTGGTGTTCTTGTCTGTGTACACGACAGCTGGGTTAAACAAGATGTCCGATTAAGAGATTCATCATACTTTTAACAGTTTACAATTCAGAGGTCTTGTGGACACAATCCTAGCCATCGATTAGTCGAAGAAGATGTGTAAATGTATCTACAACCAATCAGCAATATCTTGTACTTACGAAAACACAGGAATGTATATGTCTGTATATGTAAGTGTATGTATTTGTGTATATATATATATATTTTTTGGAATGGTGTGTATTGCTATTATATTATTTCACCCACAGTACCCATCTCTGGTATCCCTTGGCCTGGAAGAGTTTGTGACACGTCCTGGGGCAGACTCCTGTGATCTCCAGTTTCTCTCGCAACGACTTAATCAAGGTATGTGTTTGAGACTTTCATTCTCGAAACTGGAGAAATGTGTGCATGTGGGTGAGAGTATTTCGAATTCTCTTGAGAGAATTAGCAACATTAGCATTTTGCCGATTGTGTGAACTGGTATACACACATTAAGGAAGATGCTGAACTGCTGCTTCACGCCCATTTAAAACAGTTCTGTTACGAAACCGTGGGTTGTTTGATTGGTTGTTTGGTTGGTTGAATTGTAGATAGATAGATAGTTAAGCTTGTAGTTAGGTAGGTAGGTAGGAAGGTGGATATGTAAGTAGGACGGTGGATAGGTAGGTAGGTAGGCAGGTAGGTAGGTAGGTGAGTAGATAAGTAGGTAGGTAGGTAGGTAGGTAGGAAGGTAGGTAGGTAGGTAGGTAGGTAGGTAGGTAGACTGGCTTGATGGTAAATCCTCTGGAAGACTGAGTTTCGGTACGTGGGTTAGTAGGTAGGTAGGTAGGTAGGCAGGTAAGTGGGCAGGTAGGCAGGTAGGCAGGCTAGCTGGATGGTAAATCCTCTGGAAGACTGAGTTCATCTCTTAAGTCTCTGGCCCGACAATCGAAGGAAAGCCCGGAAGGTATCTCATATCTGGACATAGATGTGCCTCTAGTGCATCCAATAATGATCAGCGTGATTCCATTATGTATTTTCTCGAGTCCTGTTTGTTTGTGCGGCGCGTGATTGTCTGGATAGATAAGGCGTATTCAATGGTAGAGACCATCAGTCCCTGGTACAGCATGACAGGCACACGTTATTCAAAATTCTTTGTGGCTAAAAATGTCATTGCTATCAAACCTTTCGCGGCTTTTGTTATGATGTGGTCTATATGATCTTTGAGTGTAACTTCGGTCGAATCTTACATCCGCATATTTCATAGAGCTTCTTCTTCTTCAGCGTTCCGAGCCATTGAGGTTCTTTGCTGCAAATACAATCCGTCTCCATTCGTCTCTCTGGTGGACCTTCTCTTGCCAGCTGGTTCTTTTAATATCACAGTCCGCACAATCGCATTGTTGGCATGAGTATTCTGATAACACGATTATTCAGTGAGAACACTGAACGCTGTGGTCACGTTTCGGTGGATTAACATTTGCAGATGAGTTATTGCCCCATAATTATATCCAATCTACTTGCTGATGTAGCTTTAGAGTGACGCTTTAGAGATGCAGCTCTGAGTACGTTATTATTCCTCGCTCCAAGTTGTAGATTTACGTGTAGGCAAACGGGGCTGAATTAGTAATTGTATAACGTCAGTATAACGATAGTGATGATGGTGATGATAATGAAAAATATATAAGTTAAATGCAGCCATGTGGACAGTTTGGATGCACCTGATATTATACAGAGTGTGGAAAACGATAGCTATATATACCTGCGATACACGACAGGTTGGTAATCAATACCTGGCCCAAGTTCTCCACTGAATAATTTCAACAACAGCTGGGGATTCATGTGGCGCTCCCCCACCACCCAGTTATTTCATCAGCGTGGCATGAGGTTCAGCTACACAAATATCGGCGAATGGTAATAAGAGCACAGCGAATCAAGTTTTAAGTGGATTTATCAAAAATAGAAATGGAAACTTCTCGCAAGCATTTAAGATCAATTGAATAGGTGGGCTGAATAAATTGGAAGAACTTCTTAAAAGACCAGTCGCAAACGACCCTCCTGATATCCAGCCCGCAGAGCAGAAGTGGAGCTGGATAACAACTATTAGAAACCATCAAAAGAAAAAAAAAACCAGAAAGGCTATCAAACCTATGAAAGATGGGAAAGCTGCTGGTCCAGACGATATCCCAGCAGAAGCAATTCAAGCCAACATATAATACTTCAGCTAAACTGCTAAACCAATTATTTAGCATAGTCTTCGAAGACCGAAGAAAAGCCAGCAGACGGGACAGGGGAACATCTGGTTACGTTGCCTAATGAATGTGACAATTATTACTTAAATTGTCAGTTCGTGTGTAAATATTAAATAGGATCGTTCTGGGGAGATTAAGAGATGCAATTGACAAACAATTAAGGGATAAAAAAAAGCTGGCTTTCGACCAAATAGATCATGTACAGACCGGACAGTCACATTGTGCAAAATAATAGAGCAAAGAATTGAGCTGAATTCACCACTCTATATTGGATTTGTAGCTTACGTAAAAGGATTTGACAGCATTGATTGAGAATCCCTTTGAAGACATTATGGGATTCCATGGAAAATAATTAACTAAATAAGGGCAACATGTGACAATAAGCAAAGTTAAATTCTTCATGAGGGAAAACTAATGTACATTAGAAATGTTTGTTTTAATAAAAGAGTTCGACGGGGATGCATTTTATCACCTTTAATATTCTTATTAACCATAGACAGAGTATCTTCTTCTTCTTTGTGTTCATCCGGAGTGTTTTTTTTCAGATGTGATTGCGGTGTGTCTGGTTAGGCACCCATGGATCGAAACCCTTAGGTCAACACATCCGGCTTTTAGCGTGCATTTTTGACCAAGTTTGCATTCCTGGGAGACTCTCACTTTTGAGGTACCGTCCATCTCCCGATTGGTCGAGTTGGAACAGTCGGAGACTTCACGGTCATATCCCTCAAATGAAGGCAGGGACAGTCCATAGCATTTTCCGCCATCCTGGGTGGCTTCCATAATTGTAGAGCCGACACATAATGCTCTGGTGCTGGGCTCACCGAGGGAATCGTCACGTCCTGCTCATGGCTGCTTTAATTCCTCACTTCAATATATTGGGCATTTCGTTAACCCCGGGCCGTTCCCGCACAAACCAGACAGGTCTGCAGACGGTATCCACTCCGCGAGTTTTCGATTCAGACATGTGCTTGTCGTTGCACCCGTCAGAGCTGGTCCAGGCACGACGGACATTTGGAAAACTACCTAGTCAGAGATGTTCCGAACAAGAGCGGCATTCGGAAACTAGGTAGTCAGAGCTGTTCCTAGCACGAGAGACATTCGGACGAGACATTTCACTTGGACGTAAATGCGTAGTGCCAATTTTTATTTTGCCACCCGTAGGACGACACTTCCGGCTTCGGCGGGCATTTTTTAATGAGGTTAGCCTTCCTCGGGTTTCGAGGCACGTTAGACTTATTGTTGTGACGTCGCCCACATCTCAGCTGGTCAAGATAGAACGATAAGAGACATCACGGTCGACCCTCAAGGGAAGGCAGGGGTAGACGATGGGCATTCCCTCGCTATCCAAGGAGGCTTCCATAATTGCAGAGCCGGCACATATTGCTCTGAGACTGGGCTCACCCGAGGAGTTGCCTCGTCCTGCTCATGGCTGCTTTAGTTCCTCACTTCCATGTGTTGGGCATCTCGCTTGCCACTGGTCGCTCAATCACACACCAGGAACGGTCAGTCTGCTTCACTAGGTAAGCTTTCGCTTCGGGCCACGCAATGGATTCGCTAGCCGTGCGTTCCATTTCGTGTTATTGAGGCTATTTTTCCACCTTGTCTTTCCACCTTTGTCTACACTCTCTATGAGTTAGATACAGACAGGTTTTATTGCCATTTCATTCGATTGGGGTACTTCTTCAACCTTTTTGTACTCGCTCACGGGGTAGGCTACATGTGCTGCCGGCTCAGCACTTTACCTCCGAACAGCAGTGAGCGAGAAATGGACTGGCCCTCTCATCCGGGGATCCCTCATATCCCCCAGCTGAGAGCCTTCGGACAGGTATCTGAACTGGGCATGTAGCGTGCTTAGTATCTCACCTCCGTTTTTCGGTAGGTGAGTATCGGCCCGGCTCTCTCATCCAAGGGTAGTAGCTTAGAGGCGTTCAGCTACGTCTCTCAGATGGAGGCCTTTGTGTAAGTGTCTGGACAAAGTTTATGGCTTCGTGCACCTGAGTTTAAATTTTGACTGCTGTCCTCAGTCTACCTGCAGAGCAGCAGGTTGTGTCTCTCTTAGTCTGGTCCCTATCCCAAGAGCTGTCCAATATGTAGTTTATATCCTTTGTCACAGCGCTTGGGGTCGGTGGGACACTCAAGCTCCCCCACCGCGGCAAGGTGGAGACACATCGGTGGAGTAGACAGAGTATGACGACAACAATAACTACCGCTGGAAATGGAATTCACTGGGCTCAGATTAAGCAACAGCAATTTAATCCTGTCACTCACACACTCACACACACACACACACCCACACGCTTACGCACACGCACGTGTGCGCGCACACACATACACATCAACAGAGAGAGAGAGAGAGAGAGAGAGAGAGAGAGAGAGAGAGAGAGAGAGAGAGAGAGAGAGAGAGAACTAACATAATTACTAATACATTACAGACACTCATTAACTGATACCTGCGCAAAATGGTGTGACATAATCCCGAATGTAGAGCTCCTGGAAAGAAAGAAATGCATTCCAGAGAATCAAAACGTGAAGAAAAGTCGATGACGCTGGATAGAACATTGAGAACGCCTGAGGATAGGATAAATAGACACTCCCTTGTCTGGAACTCGCAGGGTGTCAACGTCTCTAGGGTTTACAAAGTGGGTTCAGTCAGGCAGATGGTGCGAGCACAGATAAGGCGTGAAAACATGGTTACATTGTACAAGTTTAATAACACTATCCTCATCGCAATATTATAAACATCACAGTAATATTTCAATAACTTCAAAACTCGCTCTCGCACCGGCTCTCACAATACTCTCGTGCTATTCTCACAGCTTTGCGCATCTAGCGTCTAGCCACACACATTAACACACGTTACGTAGCGGACACATTCATTCGCACTGAAAGTCTAAGTCTATCCTGTCTCTCCACACAGTCACACATCCTCTCCCAGTCGTGTCCGAATCCCGTCTGTCCTTTCCTACTCAGTCCGGTGGCCACGAGGTACTTGACCCTCGTGCAGTCCGTGGAAAGTCGTGTAGTCACGTCTGTCCTGCACTCGCCTGTTGAGGCCAGGCTTACTGCGTCATTCTGTCCAAGGTGAACCTGTCCTGGTACAGTCCTGTCTTTAACTTACTTCTTCGGCGTCTGAACTGTTCTACTACCCCCGTACTCTCCCCATGTCCTTATGTCTGTCCTCTGTCCTCTGTTATGTCACGTCCAGGACCTTGACATTCTTTCCTTCCTCCCATCCTTGTGGCACTTATTAGTAGCACAATGTTGTATTTATGTAATTAGTCTGCACTAATTCTGTCAAGGGCCTAAATGGAACTGATAGTCTTGTCATGATATCTTTGGGTACAGGGTGGTAACCGTAGGTAGTAACCGTCTGGTATACTTTGAGGCACAAGCCATCTAATGCTATTCTTGTGGTACCATCTTGGGTAGTTGTTAAAGAGTCACACTCTCACCAATCTTAATATAATAGGACTATCCAGACCGAAGTAACAAATGACTCACATTGAAGGGCCGTACCCTACAACTGCATCCTTCTCAGACATCCAAAATGATGCCATGAACGATGGTTCTTTTACAGAAGCTCATTAAGAAAAATTTCCCTGGTCCCCTTAAGATTGCTTTCAACCCATTGTCCCAGATGTGTACATTTATGTTATTTATTACATGTGCACATGTTTATTACATGTGCACATGTTTATTACATGTGCACAGTATAACACCTCTTACTCCCGTATGTTGGTAGTGTATCTAAGAAATACCACTTGTTTCTATCCAAAAGTTACTTATGTCCCTTGTTGTCTTGTACGTGTTGACTTATCTCCCGTTGCTATATCAAAGTGTGTGTACTTTACTTGTTTTTGTGGAGTATTTGAGTAATTTATTTATACTGGTGTGTGTATTAATCTGTACTATTTGCGTGTGTTTATAGTGTGTGCTGTCTCATTTCTCTAAGCGTCAAAAGCTGGAATTCACAAGTCACTAATCACAGTATATGTATAATTCGTGAGATGGATCTTCGAGCCATGATTCTTAGATTCATGCCCTAATGGTGTAGTGTAATAGTTACAGACATCCATGACTGGCACAAGTCACATGTGTTGCAAAAAACGCATACAATATAAAGGAATAAAAATTGGCGGTACAATTTGCACGCTATCTGACATTCCCTTGTTTTAATACATGTACGCTGTCTTTCATACACCTGTCTTTCACTGATTCGTTCTGTATTACCTCGTTAAAATATAATTGAGGTTTAGTATTAAGTTTTTAACATTTTAGAAAATGCGAAGAAAAAGTTACCATGTACCACTCATGTAACCGTAAATTAGCCTTAATGATTTATCAAACAAAAGTTTAGAAACGCGTTTAACAAAATAAAAAAAATTATTTTAGGCTTGTGTTTTAGCTATAGCGATAATTTGGGTATTTAAATAACGAAAAACGGGCAAACACTATATATACATTACTCTTTACATAATACATTTCACAAATTTACAATATTACTAACTAACTAACTAAGTGGTTCCGTCCTCACATGATGACTGTAGATGAATAACGTCGAAAGTTCGTCGCATGTTTCCTGTAGTAAAATTTTAGTCTTAATTACTTGATGGTCTTGAAGAAAATTTCTCACTCTGTTCCGATGACTTCGAACTATTACTGTCGGCTTCGGGCATACAGATAAAATATCACAGTTCCTAAAATAAGGTAGAGAGGTTGGTTGCTTGCTCGACTGGTGATTCAGGCATCCTCGTCAAGAGATCGCGCTAAATGTCTTCGCTCCTTTAATGTGTTGATTGTCAAAGGAGTAATCTTGCAGCAATAGGGCTCACAGGGCGATTCTGTTATTTCTGGGTGTCCCTTGCTGGATCACCAATAGAGGTGAGTTGTCGGTTTGGATGATAAAAAGTGGGTGCCTCTGAGATACTTGGATAGCTTCAAGACACAATAGACTACACTTAGGCCCTCCAGTTCCGCAATACTATAGCGTTGCTCGGCTGACTTTAGCTTCCTACTGACATAGACCACGGGATGTTCAATTCCATTATGGTTTTTCATGAGTACCGCCGCGATCGTAGTGGTGCTGGCATCAGTTTTGAAAATAAATGGAGAACTTGTATCTGGCAGGCGGAGAATAGGTGGATTTGAACAAAAAATAATTTAAATCTTTTGATTGCGTCAACTAAATCGACACTCTTACAAATCATATTTATCCAAGATTCCATGATTGAATATAGAACAACATTAATGGAAACTGTGAGAGTGGATGTGAATTTACTATAGAAATATATCAAGTGGAAAATACATTTATTTCTATGATATAATATGCAGCTTAGAGATCCGACCAAGCCGATGGCAGCAGTTTTGAATATCTGAGAGGCCAGTCTTGTCGATTGAATCTCTTTGCTAAAGTGGTACAACTCTATATATGTAATTTTAATCATTGCGAATACATTAACAATTTTGCGCCAGTAATAATAAATAGAAATCATGATGGTATTTGGAATATCAGCATGAAATGTTGTTGGCTGATTCATCAGTAAGGTTGTGAGTATCACAGAAAATTCATTTGTCAACAGGATTATGGTTGACGATAACTTCTGATGTATAAGCAGTGCTGTTGTTAGTTTAGTTAATAATAGCAGTAATATAAGTAGTCTAAACAAGTCAAATCTAAACTTTGGTGACTTTGGGTGTTTAGATCTGCCGGTAGCGTTGTGTCTCTTAGAGAAAGTGTTATTGTCGCTGTTAGTGCAACTGGTGAGTTCTAACTCCGTCTTGATTTTGTGACTTCTTTCCCTGCTGTTGAGTGTTGAGGAAAGTCATTCTTTGCTACTGTTTTTGTGATAAACCGGTTTGTTTGTTTGTGGGAGTAGGGTATGTGGTTCCTGTCTTACATACATCGTTTGTGTTGTTTCGTTTGTATGTTGTTTGTCTGTATGGTCGCTGTCCTGTAATGATACTATGTTGCTGGTACTAATTTTTGCATATTTGTCAGTACTGTTAAGGCAGCTTTATTTATTAAGTTAACTTGATTAATTTGAGACGAACAAGAGCCATGCGTTTCACTTGCTTGTTTTATAATATTGTCACTGATAGTCTCCCTTCGGGATTTTTATATGTACTGTTTCTTTTTGACCATTATAATTTTCTTCATCTGCAGTTGATTTTGTTACTGTCTTCATATTGAAATGAATTCGTTCCCACATTTTAATGTCTTTGTTGGAACAATTTTTGACATCGGGAAGATTTCCAATCATTAAGTCTGCACAGGGGTCATCTAATACTGCAAAACTTACTCGCCCTGACAAGAAAGGTGTGTGAATTTCTATCCCAGTGCGTATTTCTCTACATTACCCGCAAATGTGCGACAGGTGACAAAGTTTTCTGTATAGTCAGATTCATGTACAAATGTTTTTCTAACCCCAGCAAGGGTCGCACCACTATCGCGAATGATACGGCAGGGCTGGTTGTTCACGAACCCTTTTTGACAATCAAGTTTGCCTTTAGAAGACAAGGCGGCATTAGCATTATCATGTGCCACTGGGATGGCATGGCCGCAATTTAAGATTCCATCTGTTTGGAACTTACTAAAGGTGGTACAATGATCATAATTAAAAATGTCAATGGCTTCTAAGGCATTTACATTCTGATGTTCACTTTCACACTCGCTTTCATCCTCACTGTCTGAAGTTGTATCAATGAGAACAGCGTTTGTTTCCTTTATCATGCGACGAACTTCACAGTTAGAAGAATAGTGTCCAACGGCCCGACCAAAAAAAAAAACAAAAAAAACAAACAAACATTTAACTGCTCTTCTGTAGTCAGCACGTTTCATTCTTTGATTATTCACCATCATTTTTAGGTGTTGATGATAATTTGGATTTTTATCGCACTTAAAGTACTGATCATGTAACAGTTTGCAGTAATTGCATGGTGATGGTTTTGCTTTAGCTCTATTTTTATAACTGAATGGTTTTGACTGTTTTACGCTCATGGCAGCTGCTACATCATTTTGATTATCATTTAAAATAAAGATATCCCTATTGGCTGTGTAAAATGCAGACCCTTTCTGTTCAAGTTCTTGAATCGTCTGGCAATCACTTTGCTGTAGAAATTTGGCAAAAGCTGTATGTATTGATGTTATAATCTTATTCATAATCATCAGGTCTTTCAGTTTATCAAAGCTCTTATCAACTTTAGCTGCGCCATTCCATTTACTGAAGATGTCTTGTACTGTTGATACATAATCTATGAACGTTTGATTAGCTTTTGGGCATAGTTTGGAAAAATGGTCCTGATATCCAGCAGCATCAAGGAGGAAGTGTTGCATTATCCTATGCTTAGTGTACTCATAATCTGTTCTTAATTCTTGGGTAATGGTTTCTATAACTTTTAATGGCTCAAGTGCCAAGTTACGCATGTATATGATGACCCAATATTCTTTGGGAACTTCATGGTATCGCATTAATGTTTCAAAATTCTCTGTCCATGCGGATACAGAGTCCCCTGAGCAAAAGGTTTTAACAATTCCCTGAAACTTTTTGAATTTTCGCTCTTCTTCTTCACATTGTATTTTATTACTTGAAATTTGTATTTGAGATCCAATTTCTAGTTGTTTTACTCTCATTTTGGTTTCTGACTCGATTTTATTAGCCTCTAAGTCAAGTTCTTTTTGTCTTATAGCTGCTGCCAACTCCATTTCTACCTTTTTGTTAGCTGCTTCCATTTCTAACTTTTTGTTAGCTGCTTCAATTTCTAACTTTTCTTGCTCACGTTCTAACGCTCTTTCCAGTCCTTCTTGTTCTTTTTCTTCTCTTAGAATATTTTCTTCATGTTTCTTCTCACTCAATTCTGCGAGTTTATCGCCTGTGTACCCTATTTTTTCCCCTAGTTCAATACACTTTTCTAGAGTTGACATTTTTACAATTTGCAGTACTAATATTTATACAAAATAATTATCTCCCTTACAAATCTAATTTACGTACACAAGCGGATTATCTTTCTTTCGTATTAAGACACAATGGTTATCAAAATTTACACAGAGAAAAAATGGAGTGTTCATTTAGGACGCAACAAAAGAAATAAAGTGTAGCTTAGCTGATTTCAAGGGAGTCGCTCCAGCACCACTATTGACTTCTGTACTGGACGGCTCGTGCGTCTGTTACGAACTTGCTTTCAACATAATTAAAATTCATCCTGTAGTGGGAAAGAAAAACATTAGTGTTGTCGTGTAGTCATATCGGTCTTATGTCTTGTGATGAGAGAGAGAATGATACCAATGAATAGTTTTCGAGGGAGTGATAATAGATACTTGTTAAACTATTAGACTGTTGTCGTTGTGTGGTGTATACGTTTGTATTTTTTTTATACTTTGCTAGTCCAAGAGCCTTCACAGTACTTCCTATGTTAACTGTCTTGGACAAGGTTAGCCTAAATATCTGACTGTCTTAGGACTTGCCAAAACGGACGAAATCCCCCAAAGTTAGCCTGTCAACGTCTCTAGGGTTTACAAAGTTGGTCCAGACAGGCAGATGGTGCGAGCACAGATTAGGTGTGAATATATGGTTACATTATACAGGTTTAATACCACTATCCTCATCGCACTGTTATAAATATCACAGTAATATTTCAATAACTTAAAAACTCGCTCTCGCACCGGCTCTCACAATACTCTCGTGCTATTCTCACAGCTATGCGCATCTAGCGTCTAGCCACACACATTAACACACGTTACGTAGCGGACACATTCATTCGCACTGAAAGTCTAAGTATAAGTCTATCCTGTCTCTCCACACAGTCACACATCCCCTCTCAGTCGTGTCAGAATCTCGTCTGTCCTTTCCTACTCAGTCCGGTGGCCACGAGGTACTTGACCCTCGTGCAGTCCGTGGAAAGTTGTGCTGTCATGCCTGTCCCGCACTCGCCTGTTGAAGCCAGGCTTACTGCGTCATTCTGTCCAAGGTGAACCTGCCCTGGTACAGTCCTGTCTTTAACTTACTGTCTTCGACGTCTGAACTGTTCTACTACCCCCGTACTCTCCCCCATGTCCTTATGTCTGTCCTCTGTCCTCTGTTATGTTACGTCCAGGACCTTGACACAGGGTGAAAGAGAGAGTGGGAGTTCTATTAAACATACGGAAATGAAAATGACAGACAGACAGACAGACAGACAGACAGACAGACAGACAGACAGTCAGGCAGACAGACAGACAGACAGACAGACAGACAAACAGACAGACAGACAGACAGACAGACAGACAGGCAGGCAGGCAGGCAGGCAGGCAGGCAGGCAGATTAATATTGTTGGGAGAACGTGGAGGAAGCTACAAGAGATATCAAAAGATAGGACCGCTTGGCGTGAGTTGGCTGGGAGCCTGTGTACCAATGCGGGATAACGGTAGCTACACCAATGTGATGTTGTGTAACAGAGTTGATCTCCGTTATTCACTTATCTCCATTGTGTGACATTGTCATCGTTTTGAGTGATGCCTCTATCCTTAGAATTTATAGGCATCTTTTGGAGTGACAATTCTACCCTTGGAATTTATGGGCAACGTTTGAAGTGACTCTTCTCTCCTTGGAATTTATAGGCATCGTTTGCAGTAACGCTCCGGCGTTCTAAATGGCTACTACTTTCCTTTTACCGTCTTACTCATTTTATGAACTTGGGCATTGTCTGTTATATTACTTTGATGCCATCAGGGTGGACGTATCGATGCTAATCTGCATGTGTAGTTATTACAATTAATTACGTTGACACTGTTTTCAGTTCACGGCCTACAGAGTGAACCACCCAAGCGGGATCTAGTAAAGGGCCGACAGATGGCACCACCTATGTCAGCAAAGAAATCCTGGGAAGCTCGTCTTATACTTGACAAAAATGCATGGCCACCTAGAAGTGCTGCATTCACGGTGAGTAACACACGAGTAACAGTGAAAAATACACGGTGTGCGTGTGTGTGTGCGCGTGTGTGTGTGTGCGCGCGTGTGTGTGTGCGCGCGCGTGTGTGTGTGTGTGTGTGTGTGTGTGTGTGTGTGTGGGTGGGTGGGTGGGTGGGTGGGTGTGTGTGTGTGTGTGTGTGTGTGTGTGTGTGTGTGTGAAATGTGCTTCATTGAAATTGTAGTGATTACAGAGACAGTGGTCCAAGTTTAATCCCCATCAGTGCCAGGATTCTTTTATAAGCGGTTGTGATGTCCACCCCGCTTTATAAAATGGGCATTAGACCATCTTTCTGGGAGTAGTATGTGATGGAAAACCAGTGGGGAAAAGAACTGATCACTTCATCTCATTATTCAGTGGTCTAGAATTTGTGAAGTTCTAACACTTCACACCCAAACGACATTATCTGTCACGAAACTACATTTATCATAAGAGACTTGCTTATATTTTTTTTTTCTAAATGAAGTTGTATCAATGTCTTTTTGTTTGTGCGTGCTGAAGAAGGCTTTCTATGTGCAACTTCCATTTTGTCACTAGATATTGTGTTCTTGTAAAGCTGATCAGTTGACTTTCAGTTTTGTGTTAATCTGACCTTTATCATAAACAACTGTAATCAGCCTAGATTTTAATGTCGCACCGCATAATTAATCAGAACATGTTATGAACTACTTATAAATTCATGATTTGTTCTATTTCTATTCAGCGACATCGTCGCCTTCACCGCCAGCCCTACAGTGCATTCATGGAGCGTGTAGATAGAGACCTGACGACAAAGTGGGCTAGGGAGAAACTGGAGCAGCTGTTTTAATAAGTACAAGGAACACCCTGCATCGTGGGCTGAAGTTGCGTGTGTATACGACTAACTCAGAGATCGAAAGGGATATTAATTTCATGACATCCGTTATTGGATAACAAGCATAATGAGATACAATAGGACTGGATCATAACATGGAGCTAACTGGACACAGCCGTAAACAGTGTATGTCAGGTGTAATCAACGATAATAACACGGGAAATGGTTTGTCTTTGTGAAGTAAACAAGACTGATACAGGCGTAAACTGTTTGCCTCTCGAATGATTGTGGTGGTGGCAGCGGTGGTGGTGGTTGTAGTGGTGTGAACTGTTTATCTTATGAATAATTGTGGTGGTGGTGGTGGTGGTGGTGGTGGTGGTGGTGGTGGTGGTGGTGGTGGTGGTGGTGGTGGTGGTGGTGGTTATGTGAAATGTTTACCTAATGGATAATTGTGATGGTGGTAGTGTGAACTGTTAATCTAATGGATGATTGGGGTGGTGGTGGTGATGGTGGTGGTGGTGTGAAGTGTTTACCTAATGGATTATTGTGGTGTTGATGGTTTGAACTGTTTATCTAATGAATAATTGTGGTGGCAGTGATGTGAACAGTGGTGATGGTGGTGGTGGGAACAGTTTACTTAATGGATTATTGTGGTGGCGGTGGTGTGAATTTTTTCCTAATGAATATTGTGGTGCCGGTAGTGGTGTCAACTGTTTATCTAAAGGATGATTGTGGCTGTGGTGGTGGTGTAAACTGTTTATCTAATGGATGACTGCGTTAGTGCTGGTGGTGGTATGAACTGTTTATCTCATGGATGATTGTGCTGGTGATTGTGTGAACTGTTTAAATAATGGATGATTGTGGTGGCGGTGATATGAAATGTTTACCAAATGAATTATTGTGGTGGTAGTGTGAACTATTTACCTATTGGGTGATTGTGGTGGTGGTGTGAACAGTTTATCTAATGGATGATTGTTGTGGTGTGAATTGTTTACCTAATGGATGATTGTGGTGCCGGTGGTAGTGTGAACAGTTTACTTAATGGGTAATTATGGTGTTGGTGGTGTCCATTGATTAATTAATGGATGATGGTGGTAGTGATGTGAACTTTTTACTTAATGGATAATTGTGGTGGTGTGAACTATTTACTGAATGGGTTGTTGTGGTGGTGTGAACTGTTTACTGAATGGATGATTGTGGTGGTGATGCGAACTGATTACTTAATGGATGATTGGGTGGGGAAGAGAGGGGGGGGGGTGAAGAAATTGATTCGAAGACACGACTACCGGTCCGGTAGGCAAGAAGAATAACAGCGGCGCTACTGAGGCTCAAAGCTGCATTATATGTGGCGAAATAACGGCATTTTTTATGCACGTTGTGCCTCCTCTCCTTTGTGAATCTCAAAGAGTGCAAGCATGGAAGAATTGTTTCATTTCCTTTACATGTCTGTGTATGTGTGTATGCGTGTATGAATGTGTATGTATGTATTCGTATGTCTGTGTGTGCGCGTTCGTGTGTGTGTGTGTGTGTGTGTGTGTGTGTGTGTGTGTGTGTGTCAAACCGTCTTTTTTTCTTTTTGTCATGCCTTACCTATGTAAGGGCTATTAACGTACGGATGAAAACGAACTGGCATTCTTCTAAGGTGGTCGAGGTATATATAGGGCCCGGGGGAGTCTGCTCAGACATTAAATCGGAGTGTACTCAAATATAAGGCTCTAGATGGCACCTTCGTTGAGGTGTGGGGTTTGTAACACTCCTGTGTGTGGACTGTGCAGTTGTAAACTTCTCGCTCCTGTAAAGCATCACGTCAAACCACCTTGGATCACCCAGGAAATACTTGAAATTATGAGAGACAGAGATAAAGCACATAAAAAGCGGGATCTCAGCACATACCGTACTCTTAGAAACAAAGTTTAATATACCATACGAAAAGAAAAGAAAAATTACTTTAAGAACTTAGTCATGGGTAAAACAAATAGTAAGGATATATGGAAGGCAATTAACACCTTGACAAACAAGTATAACTTCTCAAATTCATTACCATCAAATCCCATTTCATGCGACCAATTCAGTAACTTTTTTCAAAATGACATAGATCAGTTGAAGGCTACAATACCAAATTCTCCTTGCAACTTATCTTTACTGTCATCGTTTTGCGAGACCAGATGCTCCCGAGATATCCTTTCTGACATACCGCTAATGACAGTCACTGAAGTAATCACTTACCTCAGTAAACTAAAAAACACAAACTCATCTGGGTTAGATGGAATCAGCAGTCGGATTCTCCGCTGTGCTGCGCCAGTGATCTGTGTATCACTAACCTATGTATATAATCAGTGTCTCACCAAAGTTCACTTTCCATCAGCTCTCAAAATGGCTAAAGTGTATCCTCTCCTTAAATCTGGTTCATTGGACAATGGTCTCCCGAACAATTATAGATCCATTTCTTTACTATCATCACTATCTAAACCACTAGAAAAACACGTCCATAAGGTAACATTACAGTATTTAGATCGCAACAAGCTTATAGTTGACATTCAATCAATATTTCGACCAAAATAATCTGCCATACGGCCCTAACTAACATGATAGAAAATTGGCACCAGAATATAAATAACAACAATCTATGTGGAGCTGTATTTATCGATTTCAGAAAAGCATTTGATATGATAGACCATGCCATTTTAATTTTTAAAAACTAGAGACAATGAAAATTGGCTCTAATGTTGTGACGCTATTAACATCTTTTCTGTCAAACAGAAAGCAAGTAGTATCATACAATAAATCTCTGTCCCAATACCTTCAATACTGGAGTACCGCAAGGCTCTATTCTTGGCCCTCTATTATTCGCCATATATATTAATGATCTACCTTCGCATCTTTCGTCTATTTGCAGTACAGTGTATACAAACGCTGACAGCAGTAATTTGCTGGAGTCGTCTTTGCAACAAGAATTAAATAATGTAGTTAGGTGGAGCTATGCGAACCGTATGCAAATTAACATCACTAAAACAAAATCTATGTTATTAACAACCAGACAAAGACTCTAAACTCTAAATTCACACAGATCACTTCAACTTTACATCGATAACATGCCAGTAGAAAGTGTAATTGAGCACAAAACATTAGGCCTCATCATTGATAGAAACCTAACCTTTAATCCCCACGTTCAAGCGCTCACTAAACAAACAGCGAAAAAAGTCTACCAACTCGCCAAAATTAAAAATTTCCTTTATGAGGACACAAGGAAAATATTCTATACGTCTCACATACAGACACATTTTGACTACTGCTCTACAATCTGGGACGGTTGTTCCAATTCAAGCACCAAGCGACTTTACTCTCTCCAGAAACGGGCCATGAGTTTAATTTATAGCAAACATTTAACTGACAATCCTAGCCTGCATAAACGCCTTCAGTTACTACCACTCCGCAAACGTCTGCTTTTCAATAAGGCCAAACTAATTCACAAAATCCTACATCGGAATGCCCCAAATTACCTTTGGCCATTGTTTGAATATAATACTAGACACAGTAAACGATTAAATATATTAAACATTCCGAAGCCTAGGATAGACTTATACAAAACAAGCTTAACGTACTCTGCAGCTCAGCTGTGGAACAATCTTCCTAATGAAATAAAAGACATCACCAATCCCTATACATATAATCGCAAATTATTTGAACACTATCTCAGTACGGATTACCTTCCCCCTTAATAATAGAAGTAATAATAATAATAAAACCCTAGTATAACAGCCAGTCCCCTTTTGGTAGGCCAGTATATTCCACATAGCTAATAGCAAGTGCCACACCAGTTATTACTATTACTGAGTCGTGTAGTATTGATTTTTCATTTTCCACATGCCTTTATAAAGCATATATTTTATATTGTTGCTGTTTTCAGTTAGCCTTGAATGATGTGTGAATGATATAATGTATGAAAGAGAGTGATAAAAGGGCAGAATGTTAGACGGGCCTGCGTGCCCGATTTTTAACCCTTTCAAAATAAAGTTTTGTTGTTGTTGTTGTTGTGCAGAGTGTATGAGAAAATTAAAGTCTTTCAAGGTGGTACAATTTCTCACAACGCATAAATTACCCGCACACCCCATTTCTCTCTCTCTCTCTCTCTCTCTCTCTCTCTCTCTCTCTCTCTCTCTCTCTCTCTCTCTCTCTCTCTCTCTCTCTCTCTCTCTCTCTCTCTCTCTCTCTCTCATCTGCCACTACTACCTATAGGACATATTTTGAAAGGGTCAGTTTTTGTCTGGCCTGCTGCAGTGCTCCTGGTCTGGTGTTGTATAACACTTCCTGCAGAAATGTGGATGATTTCGTCGCCTGTGCTGCCTTTAATAAACTGTATTTGAACAACTGGAAATTATACACAGATTGTACAACAGCCAAAGTTAATAAAGGATATTTTTGTACGGATGTGAAGTTAAATATAACTTCATACATACTATGTTCTTATGTTTCTGGTTGATATGGGCAGGGAACGGTGCTGCTTGTTGTTCGTTTGTGGTGATGATTATTATAGTGTTGTCCACATAATGACAGTAGAGAACTAGGTTTCTGATCTCCCCGGATCTGGTTTATTCTGAATGTACCATGAAGAATTGGATCTACAGGACTCCCTATGGTCACTCCGTCAATTTGGTTTTATGTTTTTTTTTTTTTTAAAATTGAGTTTGATGTTAGCGATGCATAGCAGTAATAGTTCCTCTAATATAGGCGTTCTTATGTCTATTTTCGGTGTCGATTCTTTTATGAGTTCCCAGATGATCTTCACTATTGCATCCAAGGGAACATTATTGAAAAGAGAATGTGTATCCGTAGGTGCCATGTGTTTGTTTTAGATCTTTAGTATTCAGCGTTTCAACTAGTTCAGAAATCTCTGCGTACTTTGGATTGGAACAACTGTCATACTGGCTTTAACATTGAGGCTAACGATTTCCCCATCCGGTGTTGCGCTGCGGTAGACCATGGATAGAATATGTCTCCCCTGTGCCGTGTGTCCATCGTGACGAGGTAGAGGGGCTTGCGCGTTCCAATGACCCCAAGAGCTATGCCGACCGTAGCACAGCTACTGGTAGGGTCACCCATGTCGGACAGGTCAAGGGAGAGGAACCAGACGAAGAGACACACAAACCTGCTGCCTTGTAGGTAGACTGGTGACAGTCAAAGGCTAGGGAAAGCACCCCGAAAAATGCTTGTCGAAATCGGATGTACTGAGCCACAGAATTAAAAAGCAGTGCTACGTAACTTAATCAGTTCATGATGCCACAGATGAAAATTAATCGTTATGGTTCTAATCCCGCGAAGTCCCATCAGGCGGTGATAGTACCGGGCCCCCTGCCTCGAGGGTGTCCACCCACTACTACTGGTGGTCACCTTCCCCTGTGCTGTGGAGTCAAGGCACAGAGGCACAGGTTAAGAGCTATTGACCAAACACCCCGGACACTCAACATACTACAGTGGAATGCCGAAGGAGTTTATAACAAGAAAGTCTAGCTAACAAAGCGTCTTCATAAAGATAGAATAGATGTGGCATGCATTCAAGAGACACACCTCAACGCCAATCGCAAATTCTCAGTGGATATTAGGCTACACGTTTCGACCGCGAAGGACACAAAGGAGGAGTTCTAATACTTACACGAAATTCAATACCTTGCAGCGAAGTATCTGTGATCTCTGACAACCAAACGGAAATTATTGGTGTTGATATAATGATAAAGGACATGAAAATAAGAATTTACAATCTGTATAGACCAGCAGATAAGGACCTTACACTCTCAAACATGAAAATAACTGACATAAATTGCATTATTGTCGGAGACTTTAAAAGCCGTTCACAGAAAGATGGGGATACCCAGATACTGACAAAAGAGGAAATGGAGGACTGGGAAATAGACTCAAATCTCCTTATTCTCAACAAAGCGGATGACACACCGAGCTTTTACTCCATAAGATGGTTTACCACTTCTACTTCAGACTTAGCTTTCTGCACAGGAGACATCCTGCACAAAATCGATCGCCGTGTGCTTGACAAATTAGCAGGTAGTGATCACAGACCAATAAAGCTTGTAATGAATATGGAGTATGTTCCACGGGAGCTAAAGCCTTTGCCCCGCTGGAATTATAAACGAGCAGATTCGAAAAACACGACCCGATAATTTGGAGTGAGATGCCTAACGATCTGGAAGAAATGACATAACAACCTGAAAAGAATGACCTAGCAATCTGCATTGGTCAACATTCTCCACCCTCCTCGATGACACCTGCATGCAAAAAAGGCCCTTTACTTACTCTATTTTCTCATTACACTTGTAGCGCAATGGCTAGCACGTTCACCTGTTGTCGAATTCCATTGGATGCAGGCACCTGTATCACTAATTTAGGCACTCAGCTCAACCCAGCCCAGCAAGGGTATAGTGTGTTTTCTTTTGTTGCCTAAATATAAAATGCATTATCTCAGTAACCAATTGAGGGAAAATGATGAGATTTAGCATATAACCTTATCATTATGCCCACCCAAAAAAAAAAAAAATTTTGTTCTGGAGATTGTACAGCAGATTTCAATGTTTGTTTATATGCGGTATATAATTTATGGCTCCCGCATTCATTCCATCATTTTAAGAGTATTACAGCTTCAGCAAGACACACCCCCGGTCTTTTTTAATTTTGTCTGGCGGTTTTCGTTTTGGGAGACTGAGAGAATTTATATGGGATAGTTCAGAGGTGTCGTCAAACTGTGGGTTCTTTCATGAAACGTGATTATATAAATAAACTAGCTGGCTCGGCTCGGCTCCTGGCGGGGTGTCGTAGTAATCCTTTATTACTTTAGTGTCGTCCCTGGAGTGAGGGGAATCAACACCCACATTTTAATTAACCCAATATTATTGTCCTAGAGAAACCACCAGAATCCGTCCACGAAACTCCTTCAGTCTGTAGACACCACTTTCTTACTCTCACTCACCCCTAGATCATGCCCCCTCTCACTCTTCCCCAACACAATATACTCAACAACTCTAGCTTTAACAAATAAATACAAAATAATTTATTAAAGCAAAGAGTATGTGTGTGAGAAGTGTGTGTGTGTAATGTGTAGAATGTGTGTCGAATATTCTAAGGGTGTATGTAGAATTAGACCAGTGAATCAGGAGCAAAGTTAGTTGCATCACTGTGCTTAGCACACAACAGCACCATGTATTCCGGACAGAAAACCTCACCCAGATGATATTTCTCCGGCCACGTGACGACTTTCTCCGATAATCCTCGAACAATCAGGACGCTGGTCATCAATGATCGACAATGTCCAATCTTGGTCTTCACTCTAGCACACACTATGAATTTACTCTGTTCAATAATGTTCGTTGATCAGAGAATCTTTCAAAATATCTTAAATGTCACCTGGGAAAATCTAAATGTTCATAAGTCACTGGTTATGAGATTTTCCCCATATAAAAAACAACCTATTAATGTTCCAGGTAGTTATGTATATTGGTATGTGTGTTATTTATAGTGTTCTGAATCTTCGGTGATGTAGCATTTCACTCAAGAAAAAAATCACCTATGTGTTCATCAAGTCCTGCTCAGCAGAAGCCAGATTTCTGCAGATCAACTAGGTTATAAGCCTCTCAGTAACCTCTGCCTTCAATCCGTGAGCCATCACTTTCTTTAACTATGATACTAACTTCTTGGTAGTATATCGTAGTACAAATAAGTGGAACATGTTGAATATAGAACATCCTGGTGAGAGCAACTCAATTCTGACCTTAATTAAGTGAGTGTAGGCCGATAGCAGCACTCAGATCTATAACAGAGAACCGAACTCTGTTATACGGCCAAATAGCTCATCACATTGGTCTGAGAGATGGTAACACAAGGAAAGATTAAAGGAAATGGGTAGAAACCCAGCAGATGCCCTACTGGAAGATCCTACCATTTCACATTCCCTTCACCCCTCCCAACCATCCTCAATCTCTCTAAATATTATCCCACTACATTGTCTTTAACTCCCTGAGTTAAATGATATATCACACAAGCTAGTTAAAGCCACACAATAGACTACTAGTGCCGACGCTCCTATAATACTTTCTATCACCGCACTTATAGAACATTCTATCACCGCACCTATAATACATTCTATTACCGCACAGTACTGTACTCTATTCCTAATCTAAGTTAGATATGTTTAATAGAATACCATATGGCTATTCCGGTTGAAGATTGAGACTATGAAATCACAGACTGGATCTATGTCCGCCGATAAATCTCAACACTTGACACTATAGTCTATCTATAACACAACCAGGAATACTGCGCCGATCTTTAACACTTCATAACTTTTGGTCGACTAACTCAACTTGTTTACCTCAACTGGTTTTAAGTCGGGCTTGAGTGACGTCACCAAAAAGTCCAGACGCAATTCAGTTCAGAATCTTGCTTTCTCTCCTGTTTTAGACTGACTGGAATCAATCCGCCGTCTAGTTTGCTTACACCTGGGAATCCTTTGTTTCGTACAACAAAAGTCCTGTCTGCCTGTGAACCAGGGGATTTTTCCCCACATCACAGAATCCATCCGACGTGTATTCAGACATTTCGTCTACACTTCAAAGGCTAACTACCGCCTGGCATACGTTTGGCGCTATTGTCCGTTTCTCGAACAACCCACATCATACAGAAATGCCGACAGTGTGTAGACATTTGACGCGACGTATTTTGTCCCACAGTCCCCTACTCATCAAAGGATTGCCTGTTTTGTAGACGAATGTCGGGTCTTTTTGTCATCGATCGAAACTATCAAGTTTTTTCGTGACACGGGTATCGATCGATCGATCAATCTATCTATCTATCTATCTATCTATCTATCTATCTATCTATCTATCTATCTATCTATCTATCTATCTATCTATCTATCTATCTATCTATCTATCTATCTATCTATCTATCTATCTATCTATCTATCTATCTATCTATCTGTCTGTCTGTCTGTCTGTCTGTCTGTCTGTCTGTCTGTCTGTCTGTCTGTCTGTCTGTCTGTCTATCTATCTATCTATCTATCTATCTATCTATCTATCTATCTATCTGCCTGCCTGCCTGCCTGCTTGCATGCCTGCCGGCCCACCCACCCACCCACCCACCGACCGACCGACCCTCCGACCGACCGACCGACCCACCCACCCACCCAGTCAGCCAGCCATCCACTCACCCACCCACCTACCTTTCTGCCTGCCTACCTACCTACCTACCTACCTTTCTGTCTGTCTGTCTGTCTGTCTGTCTGTCTGTCTGTCTGTCTGTCTGTCTGTCTGTGCTTTTAAATATTGATAAAAGTTACTGGAAAAAACGTCAGGACTATGTGTTGAAAGAGGAAGAGGACTATTGGAGAAAGGATGGATTGAATTTTATGCAACCGAAAGCAGTCATCAACCTACTGGAATCGTCCGACACAGATTAAGGTCTGAGCAGATCGCAGACCTTAATCTACGTACACACTTACTGGGATATTTTGCTCCAACTATTCAGACGAATTGCAGGCCCTAAACATTACAGCATCAGCATCAGCTGAAGAAACAAGAAGGAAATGAAAAATAAGGTATGAAATATATTCCTTCTATTTGTTAATTTACAAATTATTTACCCAGTGCCTCTGTAAATTCTCTGTCTTTATTAATATTACACATTGCACCCCTCTCGGGATTCTCTGTGGTGAAGTGGTCAAGCCGTCTGACTCGGGCTCCGAAGGTTGTATGTTCGATTCCGGGCAGCGTCCTTCATTTCACGAGTGCATTTTTTCGGAGACGCCCGAGGGTCGTCGCTGGAGCTACGGAGTTCGTGCTTTGTGCGACGCTTTCCGCGCTGCGGAAAGAAACTGAGCCATATGGGATAAAAACCCGGTGTAATGCAGCCGACCCTGTAAGCTATATCTTTCATTGCACCCACTCCCATACGAATCCGGATACGCCTTTGTGTGTCATCTGAATTGGCAGGTCTCCAATTACTGTAAAGATAACTTCGGTAGCGAGAAATCACTAGTTGTTCAGCAAAACATCAAAGGAATGTCGCCGCTTTTGATGATTTAAGTTGTTTTTGGACCTATCAAAGACATATTCCTTGGGTGGGGGTAAACATAAGACGGCTGGAAAAATTTCATATCGATGCAACAGACAGTTTTGAAAATAATTGATCGTGAATGAAGGCATTCAAATCGGAACATACTATAACACGAAATTTTCTGGGAAGTAAAGGCGGATGGCGTGATGTTGGTCACATTACCCATCGAGTGCTGACCGATCTAAACATTTGGGGCTGAGATCATACTACCAAGTCATAGAGCAGCCTATGACGCAAACATAAAAGGGAGCAAAACTCCCGAACCGAATGAGAGAGTTAACTAGCTGACGTATCACAGAGATGACGTCAGTGTTGTTGGTAAATAGATAGGGCATTCAGATCATTGAGCTGACTGAGCAAGCAGCACATTCAAGTTATCTCCAATGCTTTGCGACATTTTCTGGATGGACAAGGTTATTACTGGCTAAGATTTATATGAGAACGCAGAACCAGATTCATGGCAGCTGTTATATCGGGTAACGATTGTGTAGACAGATGCCGAAATCTAGAAATAAATTGAGCAGGTCACACATCGGTAACCTTGGATGGACAGAAGAAATGTAGGACTGCAAGACAATTGATGCGATAGTTCTAAGTAGTATGGTCAACAGTTATCATTGATCTTTTATACCGATCGGCCAGTCTGACTGTCACAGACACGATCGACATTTTTAATGAAATGTATTAATCACCTGATTGAATACTATTACTACATACGATTCTTGGCTAACAAGTTGTTTGCCATCCTTCGTGTAAGTCCTTTTGATTCCGTTATTTCATTGCTGGCCAGTTGTCAGCACAACTAGACTGGTTATATTTGAGCTGTATTACATGTTATGCCAGATAATCCCTCAGCACATACCTCATGGTGTGATACACTCAATACATCTCGTGGTGTGATACACTCAATAATCTTGTGGTGTGATATACTCAATATACTTCATGGTGATAACATCAATACACCTCGTGGTGTGATACACTCAATACACCTCATGGTGTGATATACTCAATACACCTCGTGGTGTGATACACTCAATACACCTCGTGGTGTGATACACTCAATACACCTCATGGTGTGGTACACTCAATACACCTCGTGGTGTGATACACTCAATACACCTCATGGTGTGATACACGCAATACACCTCATGGTGTGATACGCTCAATACACCTCATGGTGTGATACGCTCAATACACCTCATGGTGTGATACACTAAATACACCTCATGGTGTGATACACTCAATAATCGCGTGGTGTGGTACACGAAATACACCTCGTGGTGTGATACACTAAATAAACCCCGTGGTGTGATACACTCAATACACGTCGTGGTGTGATACACGCAATATACCTCGTGGTGTGATACACTCAATTCATCACATGGTGTGACACAGTCATACACCTCATGGTATGATACACTCAATACATCTCGTAGTGTGATACACTCAATAATCCTCATGGTGTGATACACTCAATATACTCATGGTATGATACACTCATATACCTCATGGTGTGATACTCATACACCTCATGGTGTGATACTCATACACCTCTTGGTGTGATACACTCAATACACCTCATGGTGTGATACACTCATACACCTCATGGTGTGATACACTCATACACCTCATGGTGTGATAAACTCATTACACCTCATGGTGTGATACACTCAATACACCTCGTAGTGTGATACACACAATACACCTCGTGATGTTATACATTCAATACACCTCGTGATGTGATACACGCAATACAAATCGTGGTGTGATACACTCAATAATCTCGTGATGTGGTACACTCATACACCTCATAGTGTGATACACTCATACACCTCATGGTGTGATACACTCAATACACCTCATAGTGTGATACACTCATATACCTCATGTTGTTATACACTAATACACCTCATGGTGTGATACACTCAAAACACTGCATTAGGTGATACACTCAATACACATCATGGTGTGATACACTCAATACACCTCATGGTGTGATACACTCAATACACCTCGGGGTGTGATACACTCAATACACCTCGTGATATGTTACACTCATACACCTCAAGGTGTGATACACTCAATACACCTCGTTGTGTGATACACTCAATACACCTCGTGGTGTGATACACTCAATAATCTCGTGGTATGATACAATCATACACCTCATGGTGTGATACACTCAATAATCTCGTGGTATGATACTGTCATACACCTCATGGTGTGATACACTCAATAAACTTCGTGGTGTGATACACTCAATAATCTCGTGGTTTGATACACTCAATACACCTTATAGTGTGATACACTCAATACACATCGTGGTGTGATACACTCAATACACCTCATGTTGTGATACACTCAATAATCTCGTGGTGTGATACACTCAACAATCTCGTGGTGTGATACACTCCTACACTTCATGGTGTGATACACTCAATACACCTCGTGGTATGATACACTCAATACACTTCGTGGTGTGATACACTCAATA
Source organism: Cepaea hortensis (assembly GCA_963921405.1). Taxonomy (NCBI): domain Eukaryota; kingdom Metazoa; phylum Mollusca; class Gastropoda; order Stylommatophora; family Helicidae; genus Cepaea; species Cepaea hortensis. The sequence continues at coordinate 44,259,807 of OY992877.1, forward strand.
CACCTCGTGGTGTGATACACTCAATACATCTCATGGTGTGATACACTCAATACACCTCGTGGTGTGATACACTCAATGCATCTCATGGTGTGATACACTCAATTCATCTCATGGTGTAATACACTCAATACACCTCGTAGTGTGATACACTCAATACATCTCATGGTTTTATACACTCAATACATCTCATGGTGTTATACACTCAATACACCTCATGGTGTGATACACTCAATACATCTCATGGTTTTATACACTCAATACATCTCATGGTGTGATACACTCAATAATCTCGTGGTGTGATACACTCAGTACACCTCGTGGTGTGATACACTCAATACATCTCATGGTGTGATACACTCAATACATCTCATGGTGTGATACACTCAATACACCTCGTGGTGTGATACACTCAATACACCTCATGGTGTGATACACTCTATACACCTCATAGTGTGATATACTCAATACACCTCGTGGTGTTATACAGTCAATACACCTCATGGTGTGATATACTCAATACACCTCGTGGTGTGATACACTCAATACACCTCATGGTGTGGTACACTCAATACACCTCGTGGTGTGATACACTCAATACAACTCGTGGTGTGATACACTCAATACACCTCATGGTGTGATACACGCAATACACCTCATGGTGTGATACGCTCAATACACCTCATGGTGTGATACTCTCAATACACCTCATGGCGTGATACACTAAATACACCTCATGGTGTGATACACTAAATACACCTCATGGTGTGATACACTCAATACTCGCGTGGTGTGGTACACGAAATACACCTCGTGGTGTGATACACTAAATAAACCCCGTGGTGTGATACACTCAATACACGTCGTGGTGTGATACACGCAATATACCTCGTGGTGTGATACACTCAATTCATCACATGGTGTGACACAGTCATACACCTCATGGTATGATACACTCAATACATCTCGTAGTGTGATACACTCAATAATCCTCATGGTGTGATACACTCAATATACTCATGGTATGATACACTCATATACCTCATGGTGTGATACTCATACACCTCATGGTGTGATACTCATACACCTCTTGGTGTGATACACTCAATACACCTCATGGTGTGATACACTCATACACCTCATGGTGTGATACACTCATACACCTCATGGTGTGATAAACTCATTACACCTCATGGTGTGATACACTCAATACACCTCGTAGTGTGATACACACAATACACCTCGTGGTGTGATCCACTAAATACACCTAATGGTGTTATACACTTAATATACACTCAATACAAACTCAATATACACTTGTTATACACTCAATACACCTCATGGTGTGATATACTCAATACACCTCATGGTGTGATACACTCAATACATCTCATGGTGTGATACACTCAATACACCTCGTGGTGTGATACACTCAATACACCTCATGGTGTGATACACTCAATACACCTCGTGGTGTGATACACTCAATACACCTCGTGGTGTGATACACTCAATACACCTCGTGATGTGATACACTCAATACACCTCGTGATGTGATACACGCAATACAAATCGTGGTGTGATACACTCAATACACCTCATGGTGTGATACACGCAATACACATCGTGATGTGATACACTCAATAATCCTCGTGGTGTGATACACTCAATACACCTCATGGTGTGATACACTCACTACACCTCGTGGTGTGATACACTCAATACACCTCATGGTGTGATACCCTCAATACACCTCTTGGTGTGATACACTCAATAAACCTCGTGGTGTGATACACTCATACTCCTCATAGTGTGATACACTCAATGCACCCCGTGGTGTGATACACTCAATACATCTCTTGGTGTGATACACTCAATACACCTCGTGGTGTGATACGCTCAATACACCTCGTTGTGTGATACATTCAATACACCTCGTGGTGTGATACACTCAATACACCTCGTGGTGTGATACACTCAATACACCTCGTGGTTTTATACAATCAATACACCTCGTAGTGTGATACACTCAATACACCTCGTGGTGTAATACACTCAATACATCTCATGGTGTGATACACTCAATACACCTCGTGGTGTAGCCTACCACGCATGTCGTAAGAGGCGACTAAGGAGGGTTGAAGGTTCCGTCGCCCAGCTAGTGAGTGAGTGCGTGGCGCGACACTGTGAGCTGTGAGTTTCGCGTGAAATGCTTTTGAATCTGCCTGAGGTTCTTTGGAACGTGACTGCATGTTCGGAGTGATGGCAGGTGGCTATGTCCCAGAGTTGACCGGTTTTTGCCCTATGCAGAAATGCGTGGCTGCTGGGCTTCTGGTTGACTGCCACTGCCATCAGCGATTAACTGTATTTTCGTGGACTGTGTGGGTGAACATCTAGGAAACATTCAGATAGGAAAATGACTACCGATTCCATCAGAGATAAAAAGGGTGTTTCGTGGGGCACTGGTGTGTTGACATTCTGGTGGCGGCATTATGCACAGTGTATCTGTGCGGGCTGTTGTTTGTTGAGACTCCTGTCTTTTCCACTTTTCACATTGGGCAGCGGGGAGCGTTTTGTGTGATATTCACTGGCACAGGAATGGAGCATAATGGGTCGACCCGTTGCAGTGAAGTTGGAACTGCGACGAACTAACTAACTAACTAACTCAATACACCTCATGGTGTGATACACTCAATACACCTCGTGGTGTGATACACTCAATACACCTCATGGTGTGATACACTCAATACACCTCGTGGTTTGATACGCTCATACACCTCATGGTGTGATACACTCAATAATCTCGTGGTGTGATACACTCAATACATCTCATGGTGTGATACACGCAATACACCTCATGGTGTGATATACACAATACACCTCATGGTGTGATACACTCAATACATCTCATGGTGTGATACACTCAATACACCTCATGGTGTGATACACTCAATACACCTCATGGTGTGATACGCTCAATACACCTCGTGGTGTGATACACTCAATACACCTCATGGTGTGATACACTCAGTACACCTCATGGCGTGATACACTCAATACACCTCATGTTGTGATACACTCAATACACCTCACGGTGTGATACACGCAACACACCTCATGGTGTGATACACTCAATATACCTCATGGTGTGATACACTCAATACACCTCGTGGTGTGATACACTCAATACATCTCGTGGTGTGATACACTCAATACACCTAGTGGTGTGATACACTCAATACACCTCGTGATGTTATACATTCAATACACCTCGTGATGTGATACACGCAATACAAATCGTGGTGTGATACACTCAATAATCTCGTGATGTGGTACACTCATACACCTCATAGTGTGATACACTCATACACCTCATGGTGTGATACACTCTATACACCTCATAGTGTGATACACTCATATACCTCATGTTGTGATACACTAATACACCTCATGGTGTGATACACTCAAAACACTGCATTAGGTGATACACTCAATACACATCATGGTGTGATACACTCAATACACCTCATGGTGTGATACACTCAATACACCTCGGGGTGTGATACACTCAATACACCTCGTGATATGTTACACTCATACACCTCAAGGTGTGATACACTCAATACACCTCGTGGTGTGATACACTCAATACACCTCGTGGTGTGATACACTCAATAATCTCGTGGTGTGATACAATCATACACCTCATGGTGTGATACACTCAATAATCTCGTGGTGTGATACTGTCATACACCTCATTGTGTGATACACTCAATAAACTTCGTGGTGTGATACACTCAATAATCTCGTGGTTTGATACACTCAATACACCTTATAGTGTGATACACTCAATACACATCGTGGTGTGATACACTCAATACACCTCATGTTGTGATACACTCAATAATCTCGTGGTGTGATACACTCAACAATCTCGTGGTGTGATACACTCCTACACTTCATGGTGTGATACACTCAATACACCTCGTGGTATGATACACTCAATACACTTCGTGGTGTGATACACTCAATACACCTCGTGGTGTGATACACTCAATACATCTCATGGTGTGATACACTCAATACACCTCGTGGTGTGATACACTGAATGCATCTCATGGTGTGATACACTCAATTCATCTCATGGTGTAATACACTCAATACACCTCGTGGTGTGATACACTCAATACATCTCATGGTGTGATACACTCAATACACCTCGTGGTGTGATACACTGAATGCATCTCATGGTGTGATACACTCAATTCATCTCATGGTGTAATACACTCAATACACCTCATGGTGTGATACACTCAATACACCTCGTGGTATGATACACTCAATACACTTCGTGGTGTGATACACTCAATACACCTCGTGGTGTGATACACTCAATACATCTCATGGTGTGATACACTCAATACACCTCGTGGTGTGATACACTGAATGCATCTCATGGTGTGATACACTCAATTCATCTCATGGTGTGATACACTCAGTACACCTCGTGGTGTGATACACTCAATACATCTCGTGGTGTGATACACTCAATAATCTCGTGGTGTGATCACTTAATGCACATTGTGGTGTGATACACTCAATACAGCTCATGGTGTGATACACTCAATACACCTCGTGGCGTGATACACTCAGTACACCTCGTGGTGTGATACACTCAATACATCTCGTGGTGTGAAAATGGTCCTTTACTTGTTTATGCTTTTAAGAAAGAGATACAATTGTTATTTGGGCTGATTAAAGAAGACAGGCATTGGGAGGCATCATGAAAGATGAGCAATAGAAGAGGCATGGGTATATTCAGATAAATGATATTGGACGGTCTAAGACGGTAGCATGGAGAAATACCCTCAACATAATTTATTCAGAACACCAAGGTCCGAGACATTAAAGTGTGTTAACGCTCACGTGTGTGTGTGTGTGTGTGTGTGTGTGTGAGAGAGAGAGAGAGAGAGAGAGAGAGAGAGAGAGAGAGAGAGAGAGAGAGAGAGAGAGAGAGAGAGATTTTAATCTCTCAGTATTCCATTGCTAAACAAAGGAGTTTTATCTATCGAAGATACAATTTTAAAATTTCGAATTCTGTGGACTGAGTCACGACTTCGTGAGAACTCAGCCTTTATTTCGTAAGCCTTTGTCAAACTTTTCCAGCATACACCAGCAAAGGTACTGGTTGCCGTAACTGTAGCTGCTGTTTTAGTTGGCAACATTGAAGATCGGGGGAATGTTCTTGCAGGGACAAAAGACAAATAAAGCAATTCCAGAACAACTCAATACAAAAAAGGGGCGCTGCTGAAGAAAATACATAAATATCAACTGGAGAACCCTTTCATGCCATCAGTACAATTAAACAATAAATACACACGTATTGTTTGGCGCTCATAGAAGTAAGGGTGAGAATTAGAGACTAGAGAACGCACTAGAAAACAGCCATATAGTTATAGTTACTGACCAGAATTCGAACCTGTCGTCTCCAATTGATGACAGCGCCTCGCTGCAGAAACAAGTGTATTTCAACGCATGACCAGCTAGTTGGGTGTCTAGTTGGTCATGCGTTGAAGTACACCGTTCGGCGGTGGAAAACTGTTTGCGGTGTCATCTATTTCTAATACCAACGTCTGGTCCTATTAGTGATCGCTTTGGCGATCCTCACTCTCAGTCGTTCTCTGGTGGAGAGACTAAAGAATTCAGAACGTGTCTGTCTCATCATATTTGGGTGTACAACAGATACAACATGCAGAGCGTTGCGGTACTTCCTTGATGCTTTTTAACCATGGCAGAAAGAAGAAGGATTGATTGAGCACAAGACTACCACTTAGTCGGTGCTGACACACAGTATCCGCCGCACACTGATATAAAATAGAGCAGCAAGTTAAAACGGGGAAGATCCTGAAAAGGACAGGCACTATTCACCATGTCTGTTCACTTGAGGACACATAACCAGACAAAGAATGGATACAAGGTACAACGGAGTGCGTTACGTCATTTTCCGTATGCATCAAGCTGGACATGGATTGCAGACAATAAACCCCGGTAATTGTGGAGGCAGAAATTCAGGCCTTGATCTTTGAGAATTCATCTAAGTGTGATGTGGGCAGCTACACAGAAGAGCCTGTTGTTTGATACGTGAGCACATGGGCCTTTACGGCTCAGGTCGTGGGAGAACTGTGAAGAAAGACTGCCTTAACAAACAGTAGCTTAACTTTGGAGGTCGTGGCAGTAACCAAAGCAATAGCCTGGATGGAGACAGTTTTTCCCCAGGCATGTTTTCTCAGTAACTCAATAAATATGCTCAGGAAGATCGAGATTTGCTGGGCTCGAAAACAGTGGGTGAAATCTAAAAGGAACATACGGCTGATAAAAACCATCTTCGTTTTTGTACCAGGCCACGCGGGTGTAATATAAAATGAAAAACACTGATCCGCTTGCGGATCGGACTGCTGTGGATATGGACAAGCAATGGGCTGTGCTCATTTGACTATTAAACAAATCACGCGATGATTCTGAATCTGCAACCTTGACCAGACTTCAAGATCATCAAGTAAAAAGGGGTGAAGCCAGACAAGAACGCTATGCAGTGGGTCAAAGAAGAATAGCCGGTGTCATCGACCGCTGCAGGCCGAGGGAGATAGTGAGGAGGAGATCCCAACACTTGTGGATTGAATGGTTCGATGTTCGGTGAGGATAATCTGACGACTAACTAACTGACTGACTGACTGACTGACTGGCTGACTGACTGGCTGACTGACTGACTGACTAACTGACTGACTGACTGACTGACTGACTGACTGACTGACTGACTGACTGACTGACTGACTGACTGACTAGCAAGCGAGCTAAAGTGGAACAGGTATTGCTCTAGGGGCTAATTGTTTGGCCTTTACATAATCTAGCTCATTGAGTTAAAGTTACCAGTACAATTTCCTTGCCACCTTTTTCTCGAGTGTACATATGTCGTTTCCAAAAAATTCTCAACATTATCCGGCACATGGATTGCAAGTATGTGCGTACGTGTGCGTGCGTACACGAGCGGGCGGGGACGTGTGTGTCTGTGTGCGTGTGCATGTGTGTGTGTGTATGTGTGTGTGTGTGTGTGTGTGTGTGTGTGTGTGTGTGTGTGTGTGTGTGTGTGTGTGTGATCATCATCAGAACATCATCATCCACGTTGTCGTCGTTATCTTAATCTTCCAGAGATTTGACCTGTGCAGAACGATTCCTCCTTAGCAACTTTTTTTTCTTTTAATTTATAATAAGCTAGATGTTCTGACCCTGTTGCTGCCACATCTTGAATCCGCCTACATTATGGCCTTCCTATTCTCCGCTTCCTGGGGTAAACCTCTGTAACTGCGCCTGCGTCAAGTCAAATAACAACCCATCTTGTAACTCACATTTATAGTTATAGCCAACTGACTTGCGATAAATAAATTTTAGAATAATACCAGAAATTACAATCTTGTCAGTAGTTTTTGCGTATGCTTATATTTCCATAATTATCAACAAAGTTGACAAAGGAGCAAAAATGGAGAATACAATAAGTTTCCGAGCTGCAGCAGTTGTGTGCTTTGTTGTGTTGGCGAGCTTCTGGGTTGTATCAAGGAATGAGATCGTGGCTTCCAGATGCCAGGATTGTAAGGTAAGCTGTCACAAAGTCATAACAGTCCCAATATTAGTTAAAACAGAGTACGCTACAATATTAACAGAATGCAATGTAATAGCAGAAAAGACATCATAAGAGGCAAAGAAATACTTTATATCTTGTCCTTCACGATAGACAGTTTATTAACTTCTTGCCCTTGAAGCTCATCATGCGCCAGCCGATCATTTGATCTAGTCTTAGGGGTATGCCTCGCCATTCTTTAGACGCACTTGTTATCCATACAGTAGGTCGTGATTCTGTTTGCCGGGATAGAAGAAGTTCAGAATAGAGCTCGGTCTGTACTGGGTAATGTTTGACGAATTTTGCACTTTGAGGATGTAGATTCCGTTAGCTTTCTTCCACTTCAGGCTTAAGCGCGTGTGCTTCCGCGCGGATTTAAATAGTTGGTGGAGACTTTTCACCATTGGGACCTAGTTCTGACTTGCAATAGGCTTTCTTTACGACTACCACGGCCTTGTTTTACCACAAGTGCTGGACGTTTAAATCATCAGCTGGTTTCTGTGGCAACGACAGCTCCCCTTTCACAATGTTGAGGCGCGAGATCGTGGCTACTCGAACAAATATCTCTCGAAATGGAATGCGTTTACTCTATGCGCCCAAGCAAAAGTAGCAGTAGTTTATGTTAGAACGACAGTCTGGTATCGGTACCAAACCTCTCAGTTCTAATCGTTTCGTCACATAAACCATCCTACAATCATAGCGATCATGAAACGCATAGCTGGAGCAAAAAACACTCATATTAACTGATACTGCGCTGAAGAATAATATATCGCCAAATGTGACTTACCATTTGGACGATAGGGTGATATATCGCCGTACTAAGGTCATCGTATTATTTGCTTCGCTTTGTAGTACTTTGGAAATTGTAATGCTTAGTGAATGGAAATTTACATTATATGACTGGTTCATTTGATCGTGCACAATGTCTGGTCCAAACAAACTTTTTGTTTGAAACTGAATCAGTTAAAGAGACCAGTAGCAGCAACTAACATCAAACATCCGAGTAGTAGTTGTAGCAGCTATGCTCATATCCGGCTGAAGACCATGTCCTCACTATTCCATTATAACATTATTGTATGTTAAGATCAATGTGCTGAACGTCAAAAGTAAGATCGAGGGATTGCAAATATTCTAATCAGAAAAATCTGCACACATTCTTGATTATTTAACATCCCTTAAAATAGACACACGAAATTATAATTGTTCCACGACTAATTGTTTTGTTGCATTAACTACCTTGAACATATCTTGCTCTAGTATCCAATAAGGAAACTAAAATATTCATTGCACAGGGTGTCTAATGAAATATGAATAACATGGGTGGAACTGCAGTAAAGCTGTGGAATTGTAATTAATATAACACAAAGTCCACGAACTGTGTTGTGGTAAACGCTCCCAGGGTGGCCACAAGGAGCGCTTTAAGGACACTCTGAAGATCTCACTAAAAGCTTTTGGAATTCATCATGACACTTGGGAGACTGCTGCCAAAGACCGAAGTTCGTGGCATACATCATTATGCAAGGGTGCAGTCACTTGTGAAGCAACCAGGACTGCAAGAGCTGTGAAGAAAAAGCTTGACAGAAAAACTCTACTGCAGGAGATCATTCTCCTGGAACATAAGCATTCTTTGCCCATATTGTCATAGAACGTTTCAAGCCAAAAAAGGCGTTATCAGCCATCTTAGAACTCACGGCTCCATACTTTCAACCCCACTGGATGAAATGAAAGGTTATCATCATTCTTGATGGACAAACAACAACACAGAATAGGTGAAACGCTATAGTGATAATAAAAGTTGTAGACGAACAATGGCAAATGCTAAAGGGGTCAATACAGACATCATAAGCAATAATACCAGAAATAAAGAGTACAGCGAAGAAGAAATATATAATAGTGGAAATCCTATAACTGTTGTACATTATAAGAAAACGTAAACATGCTTTATTAACTACACAAAAGCTTTCTTATAAAATAAGACGTGTCAACAGATAGAGATGCTTGCAAATCTACACATTGATGGAAAAGACCTTAGACTTGTAAAAAACATATATTGGAAACAACAAGCTGCCATAAGGATTGATAATGAAGTAAGTCAATATCAGCCTATTAAGAGAGGTGTGCGACAGGTATGTGTAATGTCTCCAGAAATTATTTTTCCTTTCCCCTGTACACTGAAAATATCTTCAGAAATATAGCAGATATGAAAGGCATCATTATTGGAGGACGAAACATCAATAACATTAGATATGCGGATGATACATTATTGATTGCAGACAATAAGCAGGATTTGCAACATTTAGTAGATGCGGTTGTTGCAAACAGTGAACAACTAGGGTTAGAATTAAATTGTAAGAATACATAGATTATGGTCGTCACTAACAAGAGGGAAATACCACAATGTAATATACAAGTAAATGGGGATATTCTTCAACAGTAAAGCAGACTTGTTTTGAATTATGTGAACAACTGTAGAGATGTGATTGTGTAGAAGAATTGTGAGAACATCATGGACAGATAGCAATCGTAATGAAGATATCTTTAACGAAGTTAACTCACAAAGAGAACGGGTTACTTGCATCATACGACGACAGTCCATATTCTTTGAGCACATCATCAGAATGGAAAAAAATTGGAGTTCGAAGTGACAACACTAGGAAGAACGAAGTACCACAATGAAATATACAAGTAAATGGGAATATTCTTCAACAAGTGAATAGGTACAATTATCTCGGAACAGTCATAACATCTGATGGGAGATGCCTTGATGAGATTAGAACATGAATCGCCATGGCAAAAGTAGCCTTTAGCTAGATGAAAAACATTCTGACCGATAAAACGATGTCAATTGAAACGAGAAAAAGAGTGTTGAGTGGATACATAGAGCCTATTCTTTTGTATGGATGTGAAACTTGGACAATGAGCAGTCAAGCTGAAAAACATCTGATGGCTGCAGAAATGTGGTTTCTGAGGAAAATGCAAAGAATACCATGGACAGACAGAAAAACCAATGACCAAGTACTACAGGAGACAAATGAAAATCGTAAATTGATTAGAGAAATTAGATGTAGACAGTCAAACTTTTTGGACATGTTATGAGAAGAAATGGGTTGGAGAACTTAGTGACAACTGGCAAGATCGAAGGGAACAGACCAAGAGGAAGACCGAGAGGAAAATACCTGGATGGCTTGGCCACATGGCATGGGCGAGACAGGAACACTGAGCTGATCCACGACGCTGGTGATCGAGTGAAATGGCGAGTCATGACCGCCCACGCTTTCCGGTATGGCACATGATTGATTGATTGAGTGACAACAAGAAAGTTAGAAGGGACGAGAGGCAGGGGCAGACTGAGAGATAAGATGTTAAACAGTGTGCCATAATGACATGGAAGAACATCGATATCAGAAAATATTGCCAGTGCACAAGACAGAGGACCATGGACAGTCATGGTAACTTGAGCCACACTGTATGGACTATAGAGTATATCTTTACTCTAGATTATTGATTTAGTTTTTATAAAGTACTTGTTTCATTCTGGCTCTGTGGCCAAGGGGTTATATATGCAATTCGTAATCCCGCATATCCCGTTCGAAACACATTTGCTGGCGATATGGCTGCAGATCGCCTTGGGTTGGTTTTAATTCAATGGTATAAGTGCCGGTGGTTCAGAAAACAATGGCAAAGTACTGTACGTAAACATGTCAAGAAATCACAAACAGAACCCAAAAATACTGGGGTTGATTGCGACGTCCTGTAAAGGATATGCAACTAACTTTTTAAAACATGTTTTGTGTAACTGTCTGTGGCTGGAAGTTTAAACCAGCTTCGATCTATTTCAGAGAATCCTTGCCGGAGTTCGAGTCGTCATGAATGTACTACCAGCAAGCATCAATGCTGAGAACATATTTTCAAGAGTCTGTGTAACTGTAACATCCATGCTGGGACACAACTCTGCAATGACCTGCCCGCACCTCCTACAGCAGTACTTACCTGATGTAAAGTGGTATATTCTGTAATGTTGGTAGTTAATGTTATGGATTCATGTGGACAGCATGCCTTCGTGGAGTCCAAGTCCTCAAAGATGGAGCGCTATCAGCTGTTAATGCTATATGTAGAGCAGCCGAGGCAGCTCAGTGACTAACAATCGTTCATGCATGTCCGTTCGAATCACCTTCAAGGCTGATATTTGTTTTCATTGGCCTGGGTTCCCTGGACATATCCTGGATAGTGAAGGCGACGGGTATGTTATTCACCCCATGGGTCATCAAATGATTAGTACACAAAAATGCACCATATGTCCAATAAGCTTCAAGACGTATAAAAACTGTACTTTACTTTTTAATTATACACACATGTGCGCCTCATTGGGTGTACGGGGACCCTCAAGCATTTGTTTAACTTTGTGTAGTAAGAGTTTTACTTTCTCCTTGACTTCACCCTAGACCTAATGATTTTCACGAAAAAGAGTCCATTGCGACTAAAAACTCTTGGTCTAGCATACCCTCCTTTACTTTAAGGCAGTTGTGTTTGATTAAAGAGCCACATAAAGTCGACATGCCAAAAACCGAATCTGTAGAAGCACACGAAAAAGAGAAATGAAAAGTGTTGAAGTGCTACATAGAACCTGTACTTTATATGGATGTGAAGCGTGGACAATAAGCAGACAAGCTGAAAATCATCTGATGGCTGTGGAAATGTGGTTTCTGAGGAAAATGCAAAGAATACCAGGGACAGACAGACAAACCAATGAACAAGTACTACAAGAAACAAATGAAGATCGTAAACTGATTAGAGACATTAGACGTAGACAGTCAAAATTTGTTGGGGCATGTTATGAGAAGAAATGAATTGGAGAATTTGGTGACAACTGGCAAGATCGAAGGGAGGAGACCAAAGGGAAGACCATGAATTAAATACCTGGATGGCTTGGCCACGTGGCATGGTCGAGACAGAAACACGGAGCTGATCCACGACTCTGGTGAACGAATGAGATGGCAAAACATGACCGCCCACGCTTATCGGCATGGCACATGATGGATGGATGGTAGAAGCACACCTCAAATCAGGGCTATAGCATCAGTGCATTACACAACATTTGTATTTTGGAAGAAATCTAGGACTTCAAGAAAGAGACACGCTCGAACAATCAATTTCTGACTTTCTCTTTGCATTAAATTCATGTATCATGACCGAAGCAGGTTCAAAATCATGGAAAATCGGACAACGCCATAGTTATACGATCTCCGTCAATTAGTTGGTTAGTTAGTTAGCTAACTAGTTGGTTAGTTAGTTAGTTAGATATCTAGCTAGCTAGCTAATTAGTTAGTTAGTTAGTTAGTTAGTTGGTTGGCTGGCTGGCTGGCTGGATGGTTGGTTGGTCGGTCGGTCGGTCGGTCGGTCAGTCGGTCAGTCAGCCAGTCATTCAGTTATTTAGTTAGTTAGTTAGTTAGTTAGTTAGTCAGTCAGTCAGTCACTCAGTCAGTCGGTCGGTCAGTCAGTCAGTTAGCTAGCTAGCTAGCTAGCTAGTTAGCTAGCTAGCTAGCTAGTTAGTTAGTCAGTCAGTCAGTCAGTTAGTTAGTTAGTTAGTTAGTTAGTTAGTTAGTTAGTTAGTTAGTTAGTTAGTTGTAATGTATTAACATCTGTTCCCAAAGGAGACAAACTTATACTCCTTGGGGATTTCAATGCCAGAGTAGGCACGGACACCACCTCTTGGAGTGGCATTATTGGAAAGCATGGAGTCGGAAATTGTAACAGCAATGGACTCCGCCTCCTTCAGACATGTGCCGAACATGATCTCCTGATTACGAACACAATTTTCCGTCTCCCCATAAGAAATAGGACATCGTGGATGCACCCTCGCTCGAAACACTGGCATCTCATTGACTATGTAATCGTCAGGAGGAGTGACAGACAAGACGTTCGAGTGACATAATCTATGTATGGTGCCGAATGTTGGACAGACCATCGTCTCATTGTCTCGAAAATAAACATTCACATCAGGCCACCAAGGCGTCCTCAAGGGGCGAAAATGCAAAAAAAGCTAAATATCACCCGCCTAAACAGCAAGAAAATACAGCAGTCGTTTGAAAATATGCTGGAGGACCGCCTCAAGCCCAAAGCAGCAGCTAAATAGGATACATAAACAGAATGGAGAGCCCTAAAGGGCATAATTTACAACACTGCTATGGAAATCCTGGGTCCAACCCCCTGAAAGCATAAAGACTGGTTTGATGAAAATTCCGAAGACATCAACCAATTGCTGGCCGAGAAACATCTTCTCCTCAAGGTACATTTGAATGACCCAAAATCAACATAAAAAAACGATGCTTTCAAGAACATTCAGAGAGTAGTGCAGCAGAAACTTTGGCACATGCGGGACTCCTGGCTGAGCAGCAAAGCTGATGAAATTCAGGGCTTTGCTGACAGACATGATATGAAAAACTTCTACGACTCACTGAAAGCGGTCTATGGTCCTACATCAGCAGGCATAGTTCCCCTCCTCAGTGCAGATGGGGGAACAGTGGTCACCGATAAGAAAGAAATCCTTCAACGCTGGGCAGAGCATTTCAGCAAAATCTTAAATGCAACTTCCTTCTTCGATGATGAAACCATCAACTGCCTTCCTCAAGTTCCCACCAATGAGACACTCGATACCCTGCCAACCATAGTGGAAGTAAACAAAGCCATCCAGCAACTCTCCAGCGGCAAGGCACCTGGTCCTGACTCCATCCCAGCAGAGATATACAAGGCAGGTGGGCCGATCCTAACAGAGCAGTTTCACCAAGTCTTTACAAACATATGGGTGAACGAGACCATGCCACAAGATTTCAAGGACGTGTCAATAGTCCACCTTTACAAACGTAAAGGAAACCACCAATCCTGTGACAACCACCGAGGCATCTCCTTGCTTTCAATTGCAGGGAAGATACTCGCCAGAATTCTTCTCAATCGCCTCACGGCCCATCTCGATCAAGGTCTTCTTCCTGAGAGTCAATGTGGCTTCAGAAAATAACGTGGAACTGTTGACATGATTTTCGCTGCAAGGCAGCTGCAAGAGAAATGTCAGGAACAGAACTGTGAAATGTTTTCCACTTTCATTGACCTTACCAAGGCTTTTGATACAGTCAGCAGAGAAGGACTGTTGAAGATTATGGCAACATATGACTGTCCACGAAAGTTTGTCCAAATAGTGCGGCTATTTCATGACGGCATGCAGGCAAGAGTACAGGAAAATGGTGAACTGTCTGAACCCTTTCCTGTCACCAATGGAGTGAAGCAAGGATGTGTCCTGGCACCAACACTGTTCAGCCTCATGTTTTCAGCCATGTTGATGAATGCCTTCGAGAACGACGACATTGGAATAGACATCAACTACCGTATGGATGGAAAGTTATTCAATCTCAGAAGGCTGAAAGCTAAAACCAAAATTAACAGCGACACCGTCAGAGAGCTCATGTTTGCTGATGATTGCGCTCCATATGCCAACTCAGAGGCGGACATGCAACATAATGTTTCAGCTTTCTCACATGCCTGTGCCAACTTTGGGCTCAATATCAACTTGGAGAAGACTGTAGTTATGTACCAGCCAGCTCCAGGGAATAATCACACTGTGCCGAATATCAAAGTGAATGATCATAGACTAATTGTTGTGGACAAATTCGCCTATCTTGGCAGTACTGTGTCACAAGCTGCCACAATTGATGACGAAGTGAATGCAAGAATCTCCAAGGCCAATGCGGCCTTTGGCAGACTGTGCAAGAATGTATGGGACAGAACTGGAATAAGCCTGCAAACAAAGCTAAAAGTCTACAAAGCAGTTGTATTATCCACACTGCTATATGCTTGTGAAACCTGGACTGTTTATCAGCGACACGCTAGGAAATTAAACCACTTCCACACAGTCTGCCTAAGGAAGCTACTGAAGATTAAATGGCAAGACAAGATTCCAGACACTGAAGTCCTAGAAAGAGCATCCATGCCCAGTATCCACACTATACTGATGAAGAATCAGATTCGTTGGGCTGGTCACTTGACTCGCATGCCAGATCACAGGCTCCCTAAACGAATTTTTTTACAGCGAATTGCGTTGTGGTAAACGCTCCCAAGGTGGCCAGAGGAAACGCTTTAAAGACACTCTGAAAATTTCACTGAATGCTTTTGGAATTCATCATGACACCTGGGAGAGTGCAGCCAGAGACCGAAATTCGTGGCGTGCATCATTACGCAAAGGTGCAGTCATATGTGAGGCAACCAGGACTGCAAGAGCTGTGAAGAAAAGGCAGGACAGAAAAACCACTGCAGGAAATCCTCCTCCAGAGACGTCAAGCATTCTTTGCCCACATTGTCAAAGAACATTTCGAGCAAAAATAGGCGTTATCAGCCATCTTAGAACCCACGGCTCCACACCTTCAACCCCACTGGATGAAATGAATGGTCATCATCATTCTTGATGGACAAACAACAACAGTTAGTTAGTTAGTTAGTTAGTTAGTTAGTTAGTTAGTTAGTTAGTTAGTTAGTTAGTTAGTTAGTTAGTTAGTTAGTCGCGTTCCACAGCCCATAACTTATCCGTTTCTGTGCTAGTAAAAACCACATAAACTGCTCCTCTCTGTTCCGTGTGAAAAGTGAATAAAACCAACAGCACGCACACGCATAAGACCATTGCCAGAATGCCAACACAACAATCTGCGACTAGAATTACGTTTCATTGTCAGTGGAAGCAGAGAAACACCAGCAGTTGCACACACATTACTACATAAGGTAAACCAGCTAGCTCGGCAACCGGCCATGTGCCATTTCATGTGCACGGAAGACAAAATAGTTAGAGCTGTTCCGGGCATGAATTACATTTCATTCGGACGGTTTTGCGTCGTGCCAATTTTATTTGCAACCTTTAAGACCGGCACATCCGACTTCTGTGGGCGTTTTTACAGGTTTGCCTTCCCAGGGTTTCGAGGGACAATAGACTCTTACTGTTGTGGTGTCGTCCACCTCTCTGCTGGTCAAGTTAGAACGGTCAAAGACATCAGGTCAACCCTCAAGGGAAGGCAGGGGCAGTCCATGGGCATCCCCTGCCATCCAAGGAGGCTTCCATAATTGCAGAGCCGGCATATATTACTCTGGAACTGGGCTCACCCAAAGAATCGCCACGTCCTGCTCATGACTGCTTTAATTCCTCACTTCCATGTATTGGGTATTTCGTTCGTCACTGGTCGCTCCCCGCAAAAACTAGAAACGGTCAGTCTGCAGACGACTTCCACTCAGCAAGCTTTCGCTTCGGACTTCCACGCAATGGATTCGCTAGCCAAGCGTTCCATTTGGTGTCAATGAGACGTTTTTCCACCTTTGACTACGCTCACTCAATGGGTATAGGTACAGGCTTGCATCGTAACCATTGTGTGCGACTGGGACGCTTTTTCCACCTTTAGTACCGCTCACGAGGTAGGCTACATGTGCTGCCGGTTCAGCATCTTACCTCCATGCAGCAGAGAGCGAGTAACGGCAAAGCCCTCTCGTCGGGGGGGGGGGGGGGGGGCGTAATCCTTCGTATCCCTCGACTACCAAATGTCTGGACCAAGCATGTAGCAGACTCAGGTGGTATCGGCCCGGCCCTCGCATCCGAGGTATATTGACTTAGAGGCGTTCAGCCATATCCCTCAGCTGAGAGCCGTAGAATATTTGTCTGGACCAGAATGTTGTGGCATCGTGCGCCTGATTCGGACTTTTGAGTGCAATGGATTTGCTTTGACTGCCTGTCCCCAGTCTACCTGCTGAGCAGCAGGTGTGTGTCTCTCTTGCTCTGGTCCCTATCCCTTGAACTGTCCGACATGGTAGCTGTGTTACCGTCATAATAGCTTATGGGTTCATTTGAACATGCAAGCCCCTCTACCACGACAAGGTGCAACACGTCAGAGGGGTAATTGCGTGCTATTATGTTGATACAGTATTGCGATTTTTCTAACCTTTTCATACATATTTAGCTCATTAAGAATATATATAAGAATGTATATCTTCTTCTTCTTCAGCGTTCCGAGCCATTAAGGTTCTTTGTTGCAGATACAATCCGTCTCCATTCGTCTCTCTGGTTGACCCTCTCTTGCCAGTCGTTGATTCCAAGTGCTTGTAGGTCTGTATATATATTATCTCTCCACCGTCTTCTTGGTCTACCTCGGGGTCTACGGTCATTTATTTCCTGAGTGTAAGCGAGTTTTGTTTCCCTATTATCTTCCATTCTTTCTATATGCCCCAGCCATTGTAGTCTATTAGCCTTCATGAAAGAATGTATATATAATGAAAATCAGACCGTATGAAATGACTCATTTTGAACTTAGTTTCATCGTGACGCTTCCTGTTTTCTTCTTCTGAGATCGTCTAATCACATTCTCTCTCTCTCTCTCTCTCTCTCTCTCTCTCTCTCTCTCTCTCTCTCTCTCTCTCTCTCTCTCTCTCTCTCTCTCTCTCTCTCTCTCTCTCTCTCTCTCTCTCTCTCTCTTCTAGTTTTTTCCTTTCCTCTTTTCTCCGCCTTCGTCTCATCTTTATTCGCCCACAGAGAATGCTGGGTACATTGTAACGATGCTTTGGGCAAGTGTGAATATTTTCGAGAAGCTTAGTGACTTTCTTTATCCGAAGAGACAACAAAAAGGATGTACGAGTACTATATTCGTGGTTTCTGCCATTGACAGCCATGTAAAAAAAAAAATGTTGTTCTGGTTACTCGTGAATTAAAGTGGTTGTGTGTGTCTTTTGTATGTGGGTGTGGGTGGGTGGTTTGGTGCGTTATGTGGCTGTATGTGTGTGTGTGTGTGTGTGTGTGTGTGTGTGTGTGTGCACGCGCGCAATTGCATGGGCTTGTATGTGTGTGTGAACATTCATTTCTCCAACGATACCTTGTTCTAAGACTTTAAGCCAAGCACAGCAAATGCTGATCGTGTTCACATAACATTTTTGGACAAATAAAAGATTCGGAAGAAAATTTGAATGAATAAAAATAGAAACATAAAAGATGTGTATAAATGATGAATTAATGCGGTTAAATGACAACATCCTTTTACTAATCACACGAAGAAGGACATACTAATATGACTAGGGAATAACCATCTAATAAAGATTAGCAGAGGATTAAAACGGACACGAATTTTGTGAAAGTCACAAGTAGAAAAGAACAACCGGCAATATAATAGCAGGCTAATACTGAACTGCGTTCGACATTGTTAGGTTTTAACAACATGTTCAAAACAATCTGGAATAAAATAGACGTATATGATCTGCATCGAATTGCCTCAAAGACATTGAGAGCTAAGAACGTTACATTTATTAATCTGCAACCGATTGTCATGCGAACATCTCTGAATGTCTACATAGTTAGCTCATCACTACATCTCTTTCAGGTCAGAAGTGTGTTCCTTGATGACATCTTGTCTGGAGCCTGTGAAATATTAGAGGTATGTCCAATGAAGAACTCCTGGAATGAGAGCGTACCAGCAAATCTTCCTTCCTTTTCTCTACATAAGGCACACATTGTCCACGTGAAGGACCCACGATTTCAGACGAATCAGCACAGTTCCGAACCGCTGACATTTGTACAGATATCAGATATTCATCTTGACAAAGATTATTTGGAGGTTGGTTCGTCGTTGGTTGTATTTGTTCACCGATTTGTTAATATTAACAAAATATTTTAACCTCTTCATTTTGTTGGGACAGAATAAAGGTAGACATTACTTATATTATATTATATTGTATTGTATTGTATTGTATTGTATTGTGTTGTGTTGTGTTGCGTTGAGTTATGTTATGTTATGTTAAGTTATGTTATGTTATGTTATATTATATTATATTATATTATATTATATTATATTATATTATATTATATTATATTATATTATATTATATTATATTATATTATATTACATAAGGGGACCCTCAAAAGGATGTGGATTCATTTTTGGACTCCGTCATTCGGTTCATGGGTCCAATTTTTTCAGAGACCCTGGGAGTCGTCGCTGGAGCTGTGGAGTTAGTGCTCTTAGCTAAGCATGTAACAGCCGCTAGCCCCTCTGTCGAGAGAGAGAGAGACTGGGCAATTAGGGCTATAAAAGCCGGTGGAATAAAGTCAGTCATCTTGTCTTTAACCTCGTTTAACCTTTCAATATTATTATATTTAATTGTACGTAATATATAAACACAAATAATTCAACAAGAGAACAATTTTAAAGACAATTTTAATCAAATAAATTTAAACGGTCCCGATGTCATATTCACAGAAGGCAAATAAAATAAGAGGATCGCATTGTCAACATGATTTCGCTTTGTTTCTTCCAAATATAGAATGCGGTAACACACTGTGGATATACTATCTGCTGCCGATCGAATCTGACAGGAAAGGTAAGCTATACTTTCATTTTTAAGACATCATCACCACCACCACCACCACCACCACCACCACCACCATCATCATCATCATCATCATCATCATCATCATCATCATCATCAAGTGCCCTGCTAGCTGACAGAGGCGTTCATGTATGTCCACATATCTCGGTCCTTTGTGTTCTGGCTCAACTACGCTGAAGCGAACGTCTCAGACAATCCAGCATGATTGCGCTCGTTCTGTCTCTTCTATCACTGATTTGTCCAGTCGCCATGATGTTTACCTATACCTCTCTTCTCATTATATGACATAGATCATTGCTTGTCTGTTTCTTATAGTTATATGTAATGTCGTAATTTCGTTAGCCTTTTGTTTTCAAACAATCACTGTAAGTTACTTTTGGCAGCTCAAGGTATTCGCAACATTCATCTCAAGAACAGCATTTCCCCGTTGCTCCCAAGATCTTTCAAATTTGTTCATTAACGTTTCATGATTTACCGCCTTACATCAGTACAGGTTCTATTGAACATTTCAGTCCTTTCTTTTTGACATTCATTCCGTGATAGTGACTTATTGCATGAGATACTTTTCATTTTCTGAAATGCAGCTTTTGCGTGGTCTATTTTGCTCTCAATCTCTGTCATGCAACTCCATCTTATGATTGCCACTAGGTTTTTTAATTTATCAACTTGATTACGCATTTTCTTACGTTTTATTATACTACATTTTAGTGTTATCATTTCGTAAACATATGGCAGTTTAAAACAGATATGCAGTAGCTGGAAAAAGCTGTTACATTTGACGTAATTTAGTTAGGCAGCGATGTAAAGAACACGTCTAATATAGACTTCACCTCGACACCGCAAGGTACAAGAGGAACATGGTGAGATGAGATGAGATGAATATAGACTTAAGCAAACATTTGCAGAGACAAATCTAGCGTCCCGTATTTATACTTTCCTGTTTTTACTTATTGATTGCTTCTTTTCTTCATATCTGTTTGTGCTGTCCTTGACGAAGATCAATGAGATAGAAACGTCGGATTCGTTGTGTTATGATTTAGCTTATTTTTACACATTTGCTTAACGTTATTATTATTATTATTATTATTATTATTATTATTATTATTATTATTATTATTATTATTATTGCTTTTTCCGATTCATCTCTTCACTGTGCTTTCTGTTCAACGAATACCTGTTTCATTTTATATTTACAAAAATAGCAGCTAAGATAAACTTTTTTTGTGTGTGTGTGCATATCCTTTACAGGACATCCTTGTCAACACCAGCATCTTTCAGCTGTATGTTGATTTCTTGACAAGATTACGCTCAGTAGTTTGACATTGCTTTCTGAGCGGCCGGCTCACATACCCCGTAAGTTACCGATGCGATTCGAACCACTGCTGATTCTCACCGTCATGACGTCACCGACGAAAGTATACGAGATTACGGAGAAAAGTCATAACCTCTAAGCCACGAAGCCGTCATAAGATAACCTTACGTGACATTAATATACACCCTGCTATCCTCTCTTGTTTGAGTTCAGGGATCTGCCGATGCCTTCGACAACTACAACTGTGATGCAGCAGAACCTACGGTCAGAGTGCTGTTGGATTTTATAAGGAACATGAACCCAGCCCCAGCTTTCTTTGTTTATGTAGGTAAGCCAGTGAGAGAACTTGAGGTCATAAATCAAGAACAGTGAGTTTCTCTGTTTTTACCGTGGTAACATCTGACTAGGCATGGTCAAGTCAGAAGTTTGAGTCTCTTCTTCTTTGGCAAGACTTTCTGTTTATAATTATTATCAACATTTAATGCCATGCCATTTGAAGTGGACGATCATGCCTCTCCAAAACTATAAGTCTCTAGCATATGTTGACATGTGTTCATGCCATAATCTCGACTGTATCTTCCCCGTCTCTGTCTGTCTGTCTGTCTGTCCGTCCGTCCGTCTGTCTGTCTGTCTGTCTGGCTGGCTGTCTGTCTGTCTCTCTGTGAGTGTGTGTGTGCATGCGTGCGCGTGTGTGTATGTGTGTGTGTGTGGGGGGGGGGGGGGGTGTTACCAAATAGTTTGCCAGTCGTCACAGAGATTTCTAGTTTGTCTTCTCATAATTTAATCACAATAGTTGATAGCTGCATTCTGATGTTTATGACAAGTATTCTGCTGGTGGAAACTGCAAAATTAAAATTAGTTTTGGTTGGTTATATTTAATTTCTTTGTATCCTCTCTTTCTTCATTTATTCTTCTTCTCTTCCTCGTCTTTCTTCTTCTTCTCCTTCTTCTTCTTCAACGAGCACAAAATCCATTGTAGTCCATAGATATTATATCAGCTTTCTCGTCCTGTACCACTTGGGCCAATATCTTCCGATATCAACGGTTGAGGTTTCTTTTCTGGATTCCACCTCGTATAGGCAGATTAACTTTCCGGGCTTGTGGGCTCTGCCTACCCATATTTTCTGTCGGGGTCTGTTGCCTTAGCCGTGGTTCTTATAAGAACTTCTACAAAGCAGTGTTGGTTTAGCATTCTGTTTATCTTTCACGAATAAGTCTTTCCAGGACTTATGAGCCCTATCAGCCCATTTTGTTTGCTCCCTTATTTTGTCCTATGAAGCATAGACTTTTGCCAGAGAGCACAGATGTATATTCCAATATTAGCAGTTTCACAACACTAATTCACGGCTCTCTTGTGTCTCTATAGGTGACAACAGCCCTCATATTTTGTCGGATACCCTTGACAGCAAGATGAACGACAACCTGCTAGTTAATACTCTACTTGTAGACAAACTACGCAGCATTGGACCAATATTCCCGGCCTTAGGAAATCACGGTACGTTTCGACCTGTTAATATTCACGGCTTTTGGGAAATCACGTTACGTTTCGATCTGTCAGTATTCCCAGCTTTTGGGAATCGTGGCACGATTTGTCCTGTCAATGTTCCCTGATTTCTGAAATTATGACACTCTTTTTTAGATTATATTATTTGCCATAGAAAATTCCCCGCTTTAATAAACCCACGGCACGTGTGACATGCTGTGGCTAAGCTCTTACCTGGCGGCCCCAAGGTCTAGATTCTACTACGCATCGAGGAATATTTCTACAATTGACCTGTGCTTACAGGTCGACCCAGCACAAAATGAGTACCATGAATTATCTTGGGAAATGAAGGCAACCGTTGTGGTACTAACCTCATCACTCCTGGAGAACTGATTGGTCTTCAACATGCGGATCTAACACTGTATGCCCAGTGTGCCTAAAGCGTGTAACAAGTTGCACGGAGGTCTAAACGATGATAAGTTAGAATTCGCGTCGAGGCCGATTCTAAAAATGGGCTTGGGCTGCCAGGTCGACCAAGCTTTAAATGGGTATCAGGAAATATTACTACAACTGGCACCTTGCCGTCTTGACAGACGATAGTTTGTTTTATTGTGCTTCAAATAAGGCATAGTAAACTCTCCATAGCACAAACCCTGAGCTGAATTGTAGAGACCATGTGTTGCCCATGCAGCATGATCTCTCTCTTGGCCTGCCAAGTTTACTCCAGAGGAAAGATAACACCAATACGTCTGGAACAAGACAAACTGTAGAAGTTGCCGAATCAGAAAGCAATGCTCTGACTGTCCGCCATTTGGAGCTTCCATTCTAGACCATTTGCTGACTAAGGCTTATGGCCTGGTCTCACTGCCATGGCATTTAGTCTTCAGGTTCCATTTCCTCGCACCAAGATAAGGCGTGCGATTTCTCAATTCAGCTCCTCCTCCCAAAACTTTTGGCACAATGTGAATTGTCGGGTTTGGTGAGCGCTGCCTAACATTCGTCGCTAGCAGAAAACAGGTGTAATATCTGACTAAGACCTGAGAGAAATACCAGGAAATATGATGGAAATAAAGGCGTCGGTTCGAGATTGAACACATCACCGATTGAGTGCCGATTGGTCTACACAAGTGTGGGACTAGCGCCATATGTCCCATATATCACAGGGCGTGTAGAAAGGTTTTTTTAAAACTTGTGTAACGTTTACTTGGGTCTGTCTTGGTAATTCATTATAGAGGAGAATGGGTGTGAACTAGGACAGTACCCACTATGGGTCTGTGATGAGATAATGTTATCACATTCTGTGGACCAGAATGCACGGACGAATAGGTGGCCAGTCTTTTCCTCCTTTAGATGAGGATGAACCCTGGTGTCGGAGCTTCATCCGACCTCGCTCATGACATTAGCTAGCGATTACTTTATTAGACTGATATGGCAGCTTCGAAACGAGGTCGACCAGGTACATCAAAACACGGTGTTGTGCGATGGTCACCTGATTTTGCTTTGCTTTGGAAGAAAAAAATAAAGACGAGTGGAGAGTGTATTGGTCACATTATCTCATCATGGTGTGACGTAGTATATGTGGCATTGAACGAATCTCCTGTAACATTCTTTATGGATAGCTTTCACTTTGTGTGACGTGCAACATTTGCACTGGAAACTGTCTGCGTGGTCAACATGAAAAGAAACTCCATATTCGTAATGTTGATATTCGTTTTAAAACATAACTATAACCGTATA
Source organism: Cepaea hortensis (assembly GCA_963921405.1). Taxonomy (NCBI): domain Eukaryota; kingdom Metazoa; phylum Mollusca; class Gastropoda; order Stylommatophora; family Helicidae; genus Cepaea; species Cepaea hortensis. The sequence goes on from OY992877.1 coordinate 44,284,401, forward strand.
TCATTTCAGAAACGTTTCCAACAAACTCATATAACAGACGGAATAGCAATACCCAGGTAGGTTGGTTATTGACAAATGTTTGCATGACAGAACTACGGTAACTCGAGCTTGTGGTCATTACTTTCTTGTGGCTCAGTGAGTGACACTCGTCTTAACACTCCTCTGCATATATTTAATAACACAATCAACCTCAATCTGATAGCCAACACTCTGCGCATCATTGGACCAACAAGAACTACAACACTATTTACGAAATGGCTTGTAATGTGTGTACAAATACATACATACACAGAAACACGCACGCACGCTAACACACAACTCAAACGCAAACACGCATCCACGCAAACCACACACTTACACACACACACACTCCCTCCCTCCCTCCCTCACTCACTCACACACTCACACAGAGAGAGAGAGAGAGAGAGAGAGAGAGAGAGAGAGAGAGAGAGAGAGAGAGAGAGAGAAAATTTCTCTTGGTCTGCTTCTCTTCCTCTCGATCTTTCCAGTTGTCACGGTGTTCTGTAATGCCCCTCTTCTCATCACAGGGCCGAAGAAAGCTGTTTGTCTCTTTCTTATTGTTTTGTGTAATGTTCTAGTTTCATTAGCCTGTTTCAGGTCAATCATTGTTAGTTACTCCGGCAGTCGGAATTCGCAACATAGAAACGGGAAACTTTATTTTATAACTTGTATATTTTTCGCATTCGAGTAACTTTATAACAATAAAAACATGCTATATGTCCTTTTCCGGACGTTGCGATCAACCCCAATCAAAGATTAATTTACGAGACAATTTTATGTTCAGGTGCTTTCCCTGTATCCAAGTAATCTTGAGTATACGAACTCGTGTATCTTTACAATATAACAGTATATAACATGCATCCATGTAATCTTGAGTGCACGAATTAGTTATCTTTACTATATAACAATATACACAATAAAATACGTTTATATAAAATTAAACAAACGAATGCGTGTGTCTCTATAACATAACAATAGTTACAGCCATGTTCTGATGTGCTGATATATTTTTACAACAACAAATAGACAAGAAGTGTAATGGCTCCCTCTGCAGACACTCCTCCAGTCGCTGGGTGAGCAATGGCCGTCTATGTTTCACGTGCTGCCAGACCAGATGTCCACGATTAGCAAGCACGCTTACTACACGGCTCTGATCATGCCCGGACTTCGCATCCTGACAATCAATCCGCTCTATGAGTAAACATGTTTTTGTTGCATTTTAAACTGTTGTGTGTTGTTTATATGTTCCATAGAATGCGTTATTTTCTTGTATAGATTACCCACCCGTTGCTTTTGAGTACTGGCTAGGACGTTTTCCTGCCGACCCTGTGGGCATGTGTTCAAATCACCATCGAGGTGGATGTTTGAACACTGAATGGGTTCCCAGATCGACCCAACCTAACTTGGTTGGGAGAAAATCTGCTGAGAAGTGGTCAGCGTGATACTGAAGAAAATCACCTATCGAATGTCGATAGACCCACCTGTCCTACACTGCAAGGTACTATAGACAGTAGATGACAGATGACAGACAGAATACCGAATATTAATCTAACAAAGTGGGGATAGCATCATCTATCAAGTAGCCTCAAGGTGTGGGAAGTGGTCCATTACTTTACGTATAGATGTCTCAGGGTTAAATGAATTGTTTGGTCTCTGTTTTCGTGTCTGTTAGAGATTTCGCTAGCGTTGTAATCTAGTGCACAAGTGTTGAATGTTAAGCTCTTCGGTTTCAAGCGCGGTATGAATGCGATTTGTCAACACGTCACTCCATCACGAATCTAGCTTTGTGACTGCTGAGTAATATAAACTCACACTTTGCATGCTTCAGTATGCGTAGAATCATATATAATTACTAGCATCATCATCGTGTGTTACGTTCATCATCATCGTGTGCTGTGTATCTCATCATCGTTTGTTGTGTTCCTCATCAACGTGTGTTGTGTTCCTTATCATCGTGTGTTGTGTTCCTCAACAATGCGTGTTGTCTTCCTAACCATTGTGTGTTGTATCCATCATCATCGTGTGTTGTGCCGATTAGCGTAGACGATCAAAGTTTGACAACTAACACGGTCACAAAAGTCTCGGATTGAATGTATATTCTTGTCCCCATAATACCATGTGACCAAGTCATTCACATATTTATCTATGTGTGTTTCTCTTGCTCCAACGCGTGTTTTATTGTAGAATACTTCTGCCGCGAAGTGCGTATTAATGTGGCGTTATGTATACTTTCAGTTACCTCTACAACATTTACGCGTTGAGATCCCAGATGGATCCAGCTAAAGAAGAGCAGCAGCAGTTTATGCGACACACTCTTCGACATGCAAGATGGAACAATGAAAAGGTGACACTGATTCATGACGATCTAGAACATCGTTGATCCACTCAGTCTATCAAATGGTCTTTCAGTACAACTCATGGTTTCTGTGTGTGTGTGTGTGTGTGTGTGTGTGTGTGTGTGTGCGCGTGTGTGTGTGTGTGTGTGTGTGTGTGTGTGTGTGTGTGTGTGTGCGTTTGCCTGCCTGTGCCTGTGCCTGTGTCTGTGTGTGTCTGTGTGTGTGTCTGTGTGTGTTTGTGCGACTTCAATATCTTGTGTGTGGTCACCATTGATGAACCAACATATAACGAAAATCCCCATTGATGAACCAACATATAACAAAAACTATCATTGATGAACCAACATGTAACAAAAACCACCACTGATGAACCAACATGCAACAAAAATCACAATTGATGAACCAACATGTAACAAAAATCACTATTGATGAACAAACATGTAACAAAAACCACTATTGATGAACTAACATATAACAAAAACCACCATTGATGAACCAACATGTAACAACAAACACCATTTATGAACCAATATGTAAGAAAAATCACTATTGATGAACTAACATGTAACAAAAACCAACATTAATGAACCAACATGCAACAAAAACCACCATTGATGAGCCAACATGTAACAAAAACCACAATTGATGAACCAACATGTAACAAAAACCCACCATTGATGAACCAACATGTAACAACCTTCACTTTTGATATTTCCAGGTGATCCTAGTCAGCCACATGAAGCCGAGCCCTTTTCAGACATACCCGTCTTACTCTGACGAACACAACCAGCTGGTTACAGACTTCTACGACGTCATCATCCTTCAGCTGTTCGGACATGAACACTCCGATGTCTTTCTTCTGGCACGTATAATCATTATTTACTCGCCTGACTTTTCTGCAATAAGCTTATAACGGTCTTTGCTGCCGGTCACAGATTTATTTTAACAACTTGTTCGTATCTGGGCATTATCTGCTCAGATTGCCCGCCATTGAAGTCGTAGAGGTGAAAGTAGTCCCGAAGCACACTGTTGTTGGAGTTTTTTTTTTGCGCTCACTCGCTTTGAACTCAAGCGTAGTCCATACATGTGCAACTGTTTCTAGTGCAATGGACTGGGGTTTGCGTGTGGATTAGCTGTCCCTATTACCAGTGTCCCTCACCATCAGGCGAACCCGGAGTTCTGACTTCTGAGGTGCTGATGGAGTGTGAAGTGTCAGATCTTACATACCCCGTGCCATGACACGTGAGATGTATCGTACAGGTCACTTCTCTGGTAGCTTTTTCTTCAAATAGAATCTACAAAGCATTCTTAAAATTGTCCAGTACTCGTATTTATGACGTCCCATCTATCCCAGAGCCGTACTGGTCGGAAAATAAAATAAATAATCCTGCCTCTGCTGGGGTTTGAACAAAACCCACTGTTTTTTGCGTGCTAACCACGATGCTCTCTCCTCTCTCTCTCTCTCTCTCTCTCTCTCTCTCTCTCTCTCTCTCTCTCTCTCTCTCTCTCTCTCTCTCTCTCTCTCTCTCTCTCTCTCTCTCTCTCTCTCTCTCTCTCTCTCTCTCTCTCTCTCATAACCTCAACCCAAAAGAATAATGACAATTACGATTTATATCTTAACATAGCAAAAACAAAGATAATGCATACAGATAAAATTAATATGGAAACAGAAATATATGTTACTGAAGAAAAATTGGAGGTGATGGATAATTTCGAATATCTTGAGTCATTAATTACCAACAATGGTGACACAATGAAAGAAATTACAAGACGATTACATATTGCTCTTCAAAATCTAAAACAACTGAATAAATTGTAGGGGGGGGGGGGGAGGGCAGATAGAACTACAACAATTAGATGTTTAAGAACATGCATCTTTCCCTTTGCAACATACGCCTGTGAGACCTGGACATTTATAAACAAGCTGAACGGCGCATAAATGCCTTGGAATATAAATGTTATAGACGAGTTCTAGGAATACCTTGGGTACAGAAAAGAACAAATGCATCCATTCGACAAGATCTGAATATTGAAGAAGAAACAAAAAAATTGTAATATTGTCACCTGTAATGTCATGAAAGTTTGGAGAGAACAATAATGGAGGGGTATGTGCCCGAGAAGAGAGGAAGAGGATGGTCAAAAAGAAGATGGGTGCAGGATGTGGCAGATGATCTCCAGATGGGCTAATGGGACGCGGAACATCTTGCTTATGACCGAGAAGCTTTTCTAAAGGTTGTTATGGTAACGAAGTTCCGCAAGGGACATGCTACTGAATGAATGCATGAAAGAATGAATCTCTTTCTTCCTTCCTTTACGGGACTGAAAATATAATTACACATTTTTTTACAACAGAACCGAGACCCTGCTGGCCCGGACAGAATAACTGGCGTGTCCTTGGCCGCCCCATCAGTAACTACATACTTTGGAAGCAATCCGGGAGTCAATCCATCGATTCGAGTATACAAAATAGATCCGATTACTTTCAAACCCCTGGACTATGATCAGTACTACATCAGTATACCAGAATCGAACGGTAAGTAAAGTAAAACTACCGGGTCCATACATTAGCCCACTGTGTTGGTTTGCAGTAGGATGGATATTGACTGACCATTGAAGTATTTTTTCTCTGATACTCCAAAGAAAGGCCAGAGGGACACATAATCAGACTGCATCTTGCACAATAAGTATTGGACCTCTACGCTTGTTGTTAAAGATGAGGACGGAGCACTTATAGGAATGTCCTAAAAGCTGTGATGTTGGTTCGTAACTGAACTCAACCCAACTTGACTCATCTAATCTCATCAGGTTCCTCTTGTACCTTGCGGTGTCGAGGTGAGGCATAAACAGCGGGAGAGTGCTTCATATGTCAAGATTCCATGGTCTCTGCAATTCCCTCTATCCATCGTTTACGTGGCCGGCCTCTTCCTCTGCTTCAGTCTGGTCTGCACATCATTGCTTGTTGGGGTATACTGTTAGTTGGTAATACAATTTGATGGCCAAACCATTTAACCTGCTGTTTTCTTATAAAATCTAGCGCTGCTATAACCCCAACTTTAGTCCTGATTTCTTCATTTCTGATTTTCTCTCTTCTTGATAATTGAGTATTCGTCTCAGGAATCTCATTTCTGTAGTTGCGATTTTTCTTTTCTCTTTTTCTGTCATTGTCCAGGTATGGCATTGGTAGCATAGAGATGGTAGGAAGATTGTGTTGTAAAGTGCTTGATTAGTGGCTATTGATACATGTTTGTTCTTTAGTACTGGTGCCATTTGTCCAATGAGTTGGTTTGCCTTATTGCATCTATTTTGGATCTCGTCTTCTAATTTGCCAAACTTGACTGTCCGGTCAAAAATTAAATTACTGTGATGACTTAAGTTTGTAAACTGATTAAGTGCCATGGAATGATTAATCGTCTTAAGTGACTTCCCGTATCTGCCATGGACTCATGTATCGCCGAAATGTTGTTATTACTTTATACAACATATCTACTACCATATTAATATTAATAACTTTTCAGTCATAACCGTGACACACCCCTACTTCCCATTGTCCGCCATCTTTTTCTGTTTGGTTCAAAGTTCAAACCTAATTTTTGTCTGGCACAGAATGAATTAAAGGGGTTTATTATTACATTCGCCATGCAACATTTGCTAATTGATATTTAGTCTATCATATCTTTGCCTAGTCTATTAAAATACTGCTTGAGATACCATTCTTTCAGAGTCGGTGTTAGACATACTGAGACATTTTAACATAAATGCTGTTAGGACTCAAATATTTCGCACTATTTCTGCAGAGAGAAAATGTAAGATCGCACGCTCTTAAACACCGTGTGCTGGTGGTGGGGTAGCGGGTTCATTCCATAAACCGATCTTTACGTGTTTATAGCAGTGCGATGGACAGTGACATCTCCTATTCCAGTTATCTCGGCCTTCGTTAAGCCCTCATTTGTGACAGGTTAGTGTGTAAGTCACACCTTGCCTCAATAGACGATAGTTCGGAAAATGGAGTTAACGATTCGTTAACAATTGCTATTCTGTGTATTAAGTATGTACAGACTGTCAAACAGGCACAACATTAAACCAAGCGTATGATTTGCATTTCTACTGACAGAAAAAGGCGTGGCGGAAGTAAAGAAGCATTACACGTTTACCGAAGAATATCAGCTGCCTGACTTGTCACCAAGTTCATTTGGAATCTTATCTGACAGGTTAGTTCATGTGTAGCCAATCAACTGCATCTAGACAGATTCTTAGGAAATCAAGAAACAATTGGGCACAAAATGTTCATTGGTAAATCAATTATCGTTTTGAGTTCAGCGACCCCGTTGGGCTTAAAGTAAAAATCAAACACTTGCTAAGTAAGTGTGGATGATAATTGATCTCCTAGAATGCGTGAAAGACTTGGATGTTGATTGATATCATAGAGTGCGTGAAAGACATGGATGTTGATTGATATCATAGAGTGTTGAAAGATTTGGATGTTGATTGATATCATAGAGTGCGTGAAAGACACGGATGTTGATTGATATCATAGAGTGAGTGAAAGGCTTGTATGTTGATTGATATCATAGAGTGCGTGAAAGGCTTGTATGTTGATTGATATCATAGAGTGCGTGAAAGACTTGGATGTTGATTGTTATCATAGAGTGCGTGAAAGGCTTGGATGTTGATTGATATCATAGAGTGCGTGAAACGCTTGGATGTTGATTGATCTCCTAGAGTGCATGAAAGACTTGGATGTTGATTGATATCATAGAGTGCGTGAAAGGCTTGGATGTTGATTGATCTCCTAGAGTGCGTGAAAGACATGAATGTTGATTGATCTCCTAGAGTGCGTGATAGGCTTGGATGTTGATTGATCTCCTAGAGTGCGTGAAAGACTTGGATGTTGATTGATCTCCTAGAGTGTGTGAAAGACTTGGATGTTGATTGATATCATAGAGTGCGTGAAAGGCTTGGATGTTGATTGATCTCCTAGAGTGCGTGAAAGACTTGGATGTTGATTGATCTCCTAGAGTGTGTGAAAGGCTTGGATGTTGATTGATCTCCTAGAGTGTGTGAAAGACTTGGATGTTGATTGATATCATAGAGTGCGTGAAATGCGTGTATGTTGATTGATATCATAGAGTGCGTGAAAGGCTTGGATGTTGATTGATATCATAGAGTGAGTGAAAGGCTTGGATTTTGATTGATATCATAGAGTGCGTGAAAGGCTTGGATGTTGATTGATATCATAGAGTTCGTGAAAGACTTGGATGTTGATTGATATCATATAGTGCGTGAAAGGCTTGGATGTTGATTGATCTCCTAGAGTGCGTGAAAGACTTGGATGTTGATTGATCTCCTAGAGTGCGTGTAAGACTTGGACGTTGATTGATATCATAGAGTGCGTGAAAGGCTTGGATGTTGATTGATATTATAGAGTGCGTGAAAGGCTTGGGTGTTGATTGATATCATAGAGTGCGTGAAAGGCTTGTATGTTGATTGATATCATAAAGTGCGTGAAAGACATGGATGTTGATTGATATCATAGAGTGCGTAAGCTTGGATGTTGATTGATATCATAGAGTGCGTGAAAGACTTGGATGTTGATTGATATCATAGAGTGTGTGAAAGGCTTGGATGTTGATTGATATCTTAGAGTTCGTGAAAGACTTAGATGTTGATTGATATCATAGATTGCGTAAGCTTGGATGTTGATTGATATCATAAAGTGCGTGAAAGGCTTGGGTGTTGATTGATATCATAGAGTGCGTGAAAGGCTTGTATGTTGATTGATATCATAAAGTGCGTGAAAGACTTGGATGTTGATTGATATCATAGAGTGCGTAAGCTTGGATGTTGATTGATATCATAGAGTGCGTGAAAGACTTGGATGTTGATTGATATCATAGAGTGTGTGAAAGGCTTGTATGTTGATTGATATCATAAAGTGCGTGAAAGACTTGGATGTTGATTGATATCATAGAGTGCGTGAAAGGCTTGTATGTTAATTGATATCATAAAGTGCGTGAAAAACTTGGATGTTGATTGATATCATAGAGTGCGTAAGCTTGGATGTTGATTGATATCATAGAGTGCGTGAAAGACTTGGATGTTGATTGATCTCCTAGAGTGCGTGAAAGACTTGGATGTTGATTGATCTCCTAGAGTGCGTGAAAGACTTGGATGTTGATTGATCTCCTAGAGTGCGTGAAAGACTTGGATGTTGATTGATATCATAGAGTGCGTGAAAGACTTGGATGTTGATTGATATCATAAGAGTGCGTGAAAGACTTGGATGTTGATTGATATCATAGAGTTCGTGAAAGACTTGGATGTTGATTGATATCATAGAGTGCGTGAAAGACTTGGATGTTGATTGCTCTTCTAGAAGCGTGGTAAAGATATGTTGATTGTTCTCCAAAAAGTTACCCACAACATCCGTTTCTTTCCACCCATGGATAGCCGTTCCAGCTATGACACAGATAAGTTGATATTTGTACATTCATGTAGTGTCAATCGTGTATTTGTTAGTCTATTTTTGTTTGTTTGTTCTGTGCTGACGAAGGCTTTGGCCGCAACGTCCATTGTTTTTTGTAGTTGTGCTTTGCTAAAGCTCTCAACCTACTTCTCGTTTTTCAGTGATTCATTCATTCCAAAAAGTGAAAGATGTTGATTGCTCTCATAAAAGTATGTGAAAGATGTTGATTGCTGTCCTAGAAGTGCGTGAAAGATGTTGATTGCTCTCCTAGAAGTGCGTGAAAGATGTTGATTGCTCTCATAAAAGTGCGTGAAAGATGTTGAATGCTCCCCTAGAAGTGCGTGAAAGATATGTTAATTGTTCTCCTATAAATGTTTGAAAGATATGTTGATTGCTTTCTTAGAAGTGTGTGAAAGATATATTGATTGCTCTTCTAGCAGTCTGTGAAAGACTTGGATTGTCTGTCATAATTTGCCCTTCAGTAGTCTTACTACTGTCTGCCTAGGATGCGCCAAATGGAGTTTAAGAGAGAGCTCGGTCAGTCTGAATCCCGACTTGCATATCAGTACAGCTGCATCCCTGCCAACTCCATAGACACATGACCTAACACAAAATAATTTAATACTGCTTCATGCCTATTTTCCTTCTTTGACTGCATTTTCTCTGTGCAAGTTTCTGACACATGCACAAAATACAGTAAAAGTACTAACCGATTCTTAAGTGAATATTATGAATCCTGAATTATAAAATCAACATCCTTGCACTCGAGATATTCCTACACATGTTCCATACCCCTCTTGGTAAGACACCAAAGAGTTCCCATGGAATGTGATTTAAAGCTTTTCTCCTGTGTTTTCAATATTGTCCAGACTCTACTTACTCTCGTCTCAGCCAGTCTTTCCGGACATGGATATTCAGACTGTTCTGCTACAATGTCCACTCAATTGCAGAGAGACTTCACTACTTCGTCTTTATCATGAAGTAGTATTCCCCCACCAGCTCTGTAGCGATGGGCTTATAACTGCGGGCAATTTGGAAGCAGACCACCTTGCATTGGTTTCCATACAATGGTATTAGTGCCGGCCACTCAGAAAGCAATGGCAAACTACTGAACGCACAACTTGCCCAGGAATCACAAACAGCCAGACAATGCTGGAGTTGACTGCTACGTCCTGTATAGGATATGCTACTAACTTTAATACTCCACCCAGAGGAGGAGCAGCAGCAGTTAGTCTGCCAGACTGTTTATTGCCCTTAACACCTTAGTACTCTCTTACGACACGCTTTGTGGGCTATGTTGTTACTGTTCTTTGCTTCACTAGTCGGTTCTGATAACACAAGGACAAATGTAGTGAATAAAATACACTGGTCAGTTGGATAAAATGTTGACTTCTTGCCCTTGACTTGGGGATGTAAATTACAAGTACCTCTGAAATCGGAGTGGGTCGGCCTGAGATCGAGAGACACTGCTAATAAGGAAAGTTAATCTACAAACAAAAATTATTGCAGTGCACTAGAAGTAGTAGTACATATATAGACTATGTTTAAGTTCAAGGTGAGCCACCCAACTGCCCAAAACAAACCAACAATTGTATGACTCCATTGTCCAATGTTTTAGCAGCACTTACATACATTTGAAAGACCCATAATATTACAGAGGGAGACGATGCTGCATGGGTTTTCAGAGTGACATATAAAACAAGAATCGATTTATTGAGAACACAGAGCAGATTTTGTGATGGTGTTTAATAACCTAGACAAACTGACATGGCACATGATGATGATGATGATGTCAGAGGCAGGCTTTAGCAATGAAGTTTATCCTTTGCAAACAAAAAACAAGCCAGCACCATGAAATGGCCTGATTTGGCCGTACAAGAAACATTTTCTGGCTTGACAATACAGAAGGCAATAAAAAGTGACCAAATCCAGGCTAGAAATGACAAGAAAACAAAAGGGTGGTGGGGTGAGGGGAGGAAGAAGAGAGAGAAAAAACAAGACCCAGGACACGAGTTGTTCTTTGGTAAAGAATACAGACCAAATACAGGATCAAGTATTTTGTGCCAGTTAATTTCATATGTTGAATGATTATATAACTATTATTGTGTAATCCACATCTGAAAGGGCATGAGGCGTGAGAAAATGTAGAAATCAAATGAAATAAATCAATGAGGCCAACATGTCCAGTGTTTTCTATTCATGAAATATTATACATTTTTTTAAAATTAATCACGGTCTATTTGACACATTATTTTTGTTGATGGCAAACTATATGTAGATTTCTACTGATGGTCTGTTTTATGATGTTTGTCAGTATTTACCATATTTTATAAACTACTTTTGATTGATGATCTGGTTTATATGCCTTCTATAAACTGATGCATGTTATACACGTGATATATTTAATTCTCCCTTTTCCCATAAATAATTCATTGTCAATAGACAATATCTTGTAATTTAATATTTTATTATGAGTATTTTGAAATAACTTCATCAAAATAATTTTCCCCAGGATTCATACTAACTGGACAGATTTCCAAAAATTTGAGGCCAACTTCTATGTTTTAGCTGACGACAGACCCTCTTGCTCAATGGAAGATGCCGTGTGCCGAAGGAGACTCACATGCCAAACAAGAGAATCTAAGCCACTTGGCTTTGCTTCATGTTTGCTCGACGAATAGACTGATTTTCTTTTGTTTCAATCATTAGTACCCAGTTTGGTACAAAACAATTTATTATTACAATTTTTTTTTTGCCCTCGCTCGCTCTGAACTAAAGCGTAGATCATTCACACTACTTCTAGTAGCACTGGACTTAATTTTGTGTGTGGAGTAGCTTTCTTTGTTACCAGTGTCCCTCGTCATCAGTGAACCCACTCCAACTTCACATTTACGTTCCCAAGTCAAGGACGAGAAGTCAACATTTTAATTCAATTCGGCATCAGCACATCGGAAGTTTAAGAATGCGTTCTTATCCATTAGGCCATGCTGACCTCCAATTATTCTGTACAATTAATTAATTAAATAATTTATATTAGTCATTTAGTAGCAGAATGGTTTGCAACTGAAAATATTGCCATTTTCAAAGCATGATTACAGATACATATACAGCTAGCACAATTACAAATACAAAGCTTACTATAGTGTAGCTATGAACAATGTTTGCACACCACTGACAAACTCTTTACTCACTAGCTTTTTATTGTGAAAGTATAACTGCAAATATTTGTATTATATTAACTGCCACAACAGGCTGGCCTTCATCATCAATCATGTGCCGTCTTTGCAATGAAGGTTGGCTCCAACACTGTCTGTCTCTCGCCCTGACTATACATTCTGCTGTTTGTCCATCTCTTGATATCTTCCCACTTATATCGTAGTCTACCTCTTGCCCTCCAGATGATTTTTATAATAGTATCATGTCTTTTAACATGGCCAAAATATTACTTGCCTCCTCTTTATTTCTTTCATAAACTTTCTCTTCATTCAGAGTTTTTCAAGAACCTCTGCATTTGATTGTTTTTGTTTGAACCCTCTAATTAGCGGGAGAGACTGGACACTTTACTGAATGTGCCTAGAGTGCAATATTTGTTCATAAATAAAATTTTGCAAATCCAGCCACACATCCCGACTTCTTTTTTTCATTTCTGATCTAATTGTGCAGTTAGTGTTATTTATTCAGCCAGGGTTAAGTACTCTGGCTTACCAAAAATATTACCAGAGTTTAACTCCATTTGAGAAGTGATCTATTTTATTTATATCACATGAACTATCTTTTTGAAATGACTGTAGTTGATTTTACTGGGAAGAAAAGGAAATGGTCAACATAACCACTACTGTGACCCAATATATGTGTTTGACTTATCACCATATATATGAAAGCGAGATTTGTCCAAATGCAACAAAATTAAGAATGAAATTCTTTAACTGGGGTGTGCACGCAAACGTTTCAGATTGATTGACATCTTTATGAAATTATAGGTTTTACAATTTACTATTGTGTATGTAGATACAGGATAGATTGATTCAACTACAGAATGGATTCACATAAAGATTAGCAATGAATACAGCAACACAAATGGTAGAAATGGTGTCATCATCTTATCGTCCATGTTGTATGTTGCTTAAGTCCTAATAAAGGAAATAAATTGTGCTACAAGGAGCTACATCATGGGGAAGTTCCTTTTCCACATGCACACAAAGAAATATTTCACAATTCGACTGATTCAAGTGGGCGCACACCAGTTTGTTTCTATGTGCTGTATGTAAGTGTGAGCTAGTGCTGCCTGACTTTCATCCATTGGAAGCTGCAGTCTAAAACCAAAGCAAATCTGGCATTGTCATCCAGTGACCTGCCCTGTGCAGAGCTCCGATATTTGCACCTTTCGGCCGACACATCCGGCTTTTTCTGGCATTTGTTGATCGGGTTAACCTTCCCAGGATTTCTGATGCTCTGTAACAATCTACAAAGGTATTACTGCATTGTAGACATATAAATGAGACGAGAAATGTTCAATGGCATATCTTGCCAGTTTTTAAGACTTAGAACATCTCCAATAAATCGGCATTTGGTTTAGTGCAGATTATCAAGAGCACACATGTCCACTGATCACCTCTGTAAAATTCCATCAGTGTATAGAGACTAAATTAGTGAGATTGATTGACTGATTGATTTAGGAACTGACATCACAGCATTTGGGGCATTCCCATAAGCGCTCCACCCCCATCATCAGCAGCCAGCGGAGAGTTCCAACACCAATAGTTCCAGTAGCAATCTGATTATATGTCCCTCTCGCCTTTCCTCTGAGCATCGAGTGTCGGCCAGATCCCCTTGTCACTCCTCATTCTTGCCAGACTATGGTGATCCATTTGCTCCTCCGAAGTGTACACGTGCTCCCACAAGGCCGCAACAACGTCTGCCTTGTCATGCATCAATACTCCAAAGTTTTGTCGAGCCAGCCAATCTGTCCGCCTGTTCATTCCCCAGCACACCGGCATGCCCCGGAGAAAAAATCCAGGTGATGCTTGCCACCCGTGACCTCCGAAGCGAAGCAAGCCACTCTGCACGAAGTGAGATGAAAAAGTACACTACAATCTTGAAAGGACCTTGTCCCATGCCTTGAGGCATATAGTTAAAAAAGGAAAGGATCTCTTGAAGTGTATTGGGCATAGGTAGATGGCCCCATAATTTAAGACCCATTGGTGCTTCATTGTTGTGGTCAGTACCATGCAACCCATCTTTAGTTCCCAGTACCCATTTTAGGCTGGGTTGACCCGGCAGCCTGTATCTTATTTTATTTTTAAACCACCACCATAATCTTGGACAAACAATTCACAAGCTACTGGATAACAATGATAACATATAAAAGCAAAAATCAAGTCCTTAGGCATATATCAATGCAATCTTTATTACTTCTAAAATCATGCATACATCAATGCAAGGACGTGTCAAAATACAAATAACAGAATAATACGCGTACACAAGTCACTGGTGTTAGAATATTCACAATGCTCCCAAGATGAAAATTATAATACATTAAATGCCACATGTTACATGAAGGAATGAATCAACATAAATGCAATGAATTCAGTCTATCACTGTGTAATCCTGGTCTATGCTGTTGATCTAAACTGCCTCTGAACTCTGTTTACAGATGACAACATGCTCCTCTTGTTAAGTGACCAGAAAGACAATTCTGATAACCTGTCGTATAATCTGTAATGACAGACCATGCTCTTAAAACAAAGTTACATCTTGATTCGATGGCAAATAAAAAAGCTGTCTCTGAAACAATGTGCCTGACAGATGTCAATATTGTCTCCTCTTGACAAGAATGAGACAATTCTGATTACTTGTCACATGATCTTATTACTTATCACATAATCTGCAAAACAGACCATGATATGAAAACAAAACTAAATCATGATTGAGTGCCACAATATTATTTCAGAGATATACCAATATCAGTAGAATTGTGCAAATAATGAAAGAAATCAATATGAGCACATAATCTTAGTATGAACCAGCTACATGCACCAAACAAAACATACAGCTCAAACCTTCCTAACATGATAAAACAAGACAGCTAAGGCAACATTCAACCAGAACAATATCAATACTCAGTTACGTTAATAATGCCTAAAGAAGAAATTCTTGTTGAAAACATGAACATGATGTTAAATTCTAAAGTCAACATGTGGCAAAAGACATTTAACAAGAAGCAATAAAAACAAGGTAGATGAAAAGGAATCCGATGATTATCTGATGACCTGAATGTTGAAATTAACTGACAGCTTTCAACTCCACTTCAAACACAAGAGTTGAGTTTGGAGGAATATGGCCTTGCTTTACATTTCCATATCTGAAATAAGATCAGAGGAAAATGTACAGAAATTAAACTGTTCTTTATAACCATGTATTCATATGCACAACCGCCTATTCACTATACACATGCTATCGCTACTTTCTGATGTCGCTTTAGAGTGACACTTTAGAGATACAGTTCTGAGTACATTATTATTCCTCGCTCCCAGTTGTAGATTTACGTGTAGGCAAATGGGGATGAGTTAGTAATTGTATAACGGCAGTATAACGACGATAGTGATGATGGTGATGATAATGAAAAATATATAAGTTAAATCCAGCCATGTGAACAGTTTGGATGCACCTGATATTATACAGAGTGTGGAAAACGATAGCTATATATACCTGCGATACACGACAGGTTGGTAATCAATACCTGGCCCAAGTTCTCCACTGAATAATTTCAACAACAGCTGGGGATTCATGGTGCGCTCCCCCACCACCCAGTTATCTCATCAGCGTGGCATGAGGTTCAGCTACACAAATATCGGCGAATGGTAATAAGAGCACAGCGAATCAAGTTTTAAGTCGATTTATCAAAAATAGAAATGGAAACTTCTCACAAGCATTTAAGGTCAATGACCCTCCTGATATCCAGCCTGAAGAAGTGGAGTTGGATAACAACTATTAGAAACCATCAAAAGAAAAAAAAAATCAGAAAGGCTATCAAACTTATGAAAGATGGGAAAGCTGCTGGTCCAGATGATATCCCAGCAGAAGCAATTCAAGCCAACATATACACTTCAGCTAAACTGCTAAACCAATTATTTAGCATAGTCTTCGAAGACTGAAGAAAAGCCAGCAGACGGGACAGGGGAACATCTGGTTACGTTGCCTAATGAATGTGACAATTATTACTTTAATTGTCAGTTCCTGTGTAAATATTAAATGGGATCGTTCTGGGGAGATTAAGAGATGCAATTGACAAACAATTAAGGGATAAAAAAGCTGGCTTTCGACCAAACAGATCATGTACAGACCGGACAGTCACATTGTGCACAATAATAGAGTAAAGAATTGAGCTGAATTCACCACTCTATATTGGATTTGTAGATTGTGTAAAAGGAGTTGACAGCATTGATTGAGAATCCCTTTGAAGACATTATGGGATTCCATGGAAAATAATTAACTAAATAAGGGCGACATGTGACAATAAGCAAAGTTAAATTCTTCATGAGGGAAAACTAATGTACATTAGAAATGTTTGTTTTAATAAAAGAGTTCGACGGGGATGCATTTTATCACCTTTAATATTCTTATTAACCATAGACAAGGTATGACGACAACAATAACTACCGCTGGAAATGGAATTTTCTGGACTCTGATTAAGCAACAGCAATTTGATCCTGTCAAACACACACACGCACGCACACGCACGCACGCACACACACACATACATACACACACACACACATCAACAGAGATAGAGAGAGAGAGAGAGAGAGAGAGAGAGAGAGAGAGACAGAGAGAGAGAACGAACGAACGAACAGACTTTATTTTCAAAGGGTAACAAATTGGGCACGCAGGCCCGTCTTACATTCGGGCCTTCCAATCACTCATCTTTCCTCCATCAACAGTGCATAGGAAAAAACATTGTGAAATGAATTTTGTGAACATAAACAATGCATATTACTATGTTAAGAGACACATCCGCCACCCACCCACACATACCCCATTCACTCCAACCCCCCCCCCCCCACCCAACCACACACATAACCCACACACACATACATTCCCCCATCCATCCACCACATCCCTATACCTACACATCTCCCCACCCACACACACCTCTCACCCACCACACATCCCATCCACCCACACCCCAAGCACACATACATTCCCCAACCCACACATCCCCCACCCACACACATCCACCCACCTACACACATCTCCCCACCCACTCACATATCCTCTACCCATTCCATTATCCACCAACAATCACTCACCCACATATCCTCCTCCAACCACCCAGCCAAACACACATTCCTCAGCCACACATTCCCCACGCACACACACATCTCGCCGCCAACTCACATATCCCGCACCTACCCACACACAAATTCCGCACCCACCCACATAATCTCCCATCTCCCCCAGTCCACTCACAGATCCCGAACCCACCCCTACAAACATCCCCCGCTATCTCCTAACCTACACACACTCACCCACCCACAAATCCTATACCCACCCACACATCCTCTACCCATCCATCCTCCAACCAAACATCACTTAACCACACACCCTTACTCATATACAGTCACCCACCCACACATCCTCTACCCAAACCACACATCCTCCACCCACCCATCCCCCAGCCACACATCCCTTAACCACACATCCCTTAACCACACACCCCTACCTATATACACACACATCCCCACCCACATACAATCTCCCCACCCATACACACATTACTCACACACATTCCCACCAACCAACACATCCCCCATTCACAAACTCACATCTCCCATCCACGCACACACAACCCACACACACATCCCCAACATATACACTCATCCCCTCACACATCCCTAGACACACGTACTTATCCCTCAACCACTAACACCCACACATCCCTCACCAACTCATCAACACATACATCTTCTATCTACCCACCCAAACTCACACACCCCAACCACCCATCTAAACACACATCCCCCACCCTCACACACATCCTTCACCCACCCGCACACCCAACCACACCCCCACCCACATACACATATCCTTTATCAACACCCAGCTCCCCTCCCACACAACACCACACCCACACACATCCCAAAGACGCATCCCTCACCCACACACACATCTCCCCACACATCTTCTACCCATCCACACATCAACCAACTACAATCACCCTCATTACCCACACATACATCCTCCATCCAGCCACACACACCCCCACCCAGCCAGACATATCCCCCACCCATACACACATCCCCAATTCCATCACCTACACCTATCACGCACCCCTCCCCCAACCCACACACATCCCCCACACCCCCACACACATTCACCTACACATCTCTCACTCACACACCCATACACACACTCCCCACCCATCCACCCAAACATCCCACACCCATACACATCCTTCACCCACACACACATCCCCAAACCCACAACCACCCCACCTGCACACATCTCCCACCCACTGCGTATCCCCACACCCACATCTCCCCACCCACACATATATCCCCCACCCATCCCATAACCCACCAACAATCATCCACCCACATATCCTCCTCCACCAACTCACCCACAACCACCTGTCCAAACACACATCCCCACCCATACACACATCTCCCCGCCAACCCATACATCCCGCACGTACCCACACACACATCCCCCACCCACCCACACAATTCCACCCCGCATACCCACACATCCTGAGCCCACCCACACACATCACGAATCCACCCACACACACATCCCCCCCATCCTCCAACCTACTATTATGATCAAACTTCCACACTTTACACACACATACAGTGACGATTGTCGTGAGCATTGTCGCAAAATTGTAAAGAAAATGGAGAAAAATTGTACATATACATTTTGTAACTTCAAAATTAGTGATGCAATTCAACTCTCTCTCTCTCTCTCTCTCTCTCTCTCTCTCTCTCTCTCTCTCTCTCTCTCTCTCTCTCTCTCTCTCTCTCTCTCTCTCTCTCTCTTCTCTCTCTCTCTCTCACACACACCCAATATATATATATATATATATATATATATATATATATATATATATATATATATATATATATCATTGGCACCTTTCCGTCTTGACAGACGATAGTTTGGTACATTGTGCTTCAAAAAGGCTTAATAACTACGATCCATGGCGGTGGCGAGTGTGGCTGGTAAGGTCAATTCTTGCTGCAAATGTTTGCCCACAGTAGGTGCATGTGAAAACATGGTCACTTCCACCATTTTGCACCAACTTACGTCTCTCACGCTCTATGTGTGCTTTATCTGCAATCATTTTCTCCTTTGTCTTTATTCCATTTCTGATAGTTGCCCTCCATGCAACACGTTCTGCGGCGACGTGCTCCCAATGTGCATTATCAATGCCTGTATCAATCATGTCCCGCTTACACACATCTTTGTATCGTAGTAGAGGCCGACCCTGAGATCTCCTACCCGTCTGTAATTCCCCAAAAAAGATGTCCTTTGGTATTCTACCATCATCCATCCTCCTAACGTGTCCTATCCATCTAAGTCTACGAAGACTGAGCATGGAATACACCGTCACACAACCTGATCTTTCCAATACTTCAGTATTTGTGATTTTGTCTTGCCACTTAATACCAAGTATTCTTCGCAGACACCGCATATGAAAGCTGTTTAAACGTTTCTCTTGGCGTGAGTAAGTTGTCCAGGTTTCACTGCCATAAAGAAGAGTACTAAGGACACAGGCTTGGTAGACGAGGACTTTTGTTTTGGCAGTAAGCTTCCTGTTCTCCCAGACTCTTTTTGCTAACATGTTCATTGTTGTTGCTGCCTTGCCAATCATGATGCTGATTTCCTGATCGAGAGATAATTTGCTATTTACCTCTGATCCTAGATATGTAAAATGGTCTACTATCTCCAGTTCGGCGTCGTCAATAAAGATTGATGGTACACCATGTGCACCTTGTGACATAATCTGTGTCTTATTTTTGTTAATTGTTAAACCAAATTCAGAACAAACATTGGAGAATGCAGAAAGTAGATGTTGTAATTCTTCCTCAGAGTGGGTCGTAATCGCAGCATCATCCGCAAAAAGCAACTCTCTGATTAGTACCCTGCTAATTTTGGTCTTGGCCTTCAATCTCTGAGCATTATAGAGGCCACCATCTGAGCGTGAGTGAATGTATATACCGTCATCCTGATCACGAAAGGCATATTTCAGTAGAAGTGAAAAGTATATCCCAAAGAGGGTGGGGGATAGTACACAACCTTGCTTAACCCCACTCTTGATTTCAAACTCTTCTGAAGTTGAGCCATCAAACTTGATTATACCCTTCATGCCTGTGTGGAACGATTCCACAATGGACAGAAGAGTTGGTGGGCAGCCAATCTTCTTTAGTGCTTTAAACAGACCCTCACGACTGACCAAATCAAATGCCTTTGTGAGTCCGATGAAGGCAATAAACAGTGGCTGATTTTGTTCCCGGCATTTTTCTTACATCTGACGCAATGAGAATATCATATCAATGGTAGACCGGTTCTGGCGGAAGCCGCACTGTGATTCAGGGTAGACTTGATCTCCCAGGACTTGAAGTCTGTGCAGGACAATTCTGGCAAATACTTTCCCAACAATACACAGTAGTGAGATACCTCTATAGTTGTTACAGTCGCTCCGATCTCCCTTGTTCTTGTACAGCGTTATGATGTTTGAATCTTTGAAATCCTGTGGGACTTGTCCTTCTCGCCAGCATAGCTCTATTAGCTGGTGGATCTGTAGAGCGAGTGTGTCTTGCCCACTCCTGATCACCTCTATTGGAATCCCATCCTTACCTGGAGCCTTGCCAGATGCAAGCTCATTTATAGCACACTTAACTTCTGTTATAGTGGGAAGTGTGTCCAGGTGGTCAAGAGTTGGCAGCGCCTCTATGGCGTTGAGGGCATCATCCGCTAGCTTGGTTTCACTTGAGTAAAGCTCTAAATAGTGCTCGACCCATCTATCCATCTGCTGTTTCTTATCAGTGATGATTTCTCCAGTCAAGGTTTTCAGCGGTGCACTTCTTTTGATCATTGGACCACAGGCTTTCTTTATCCCTTCATACATGCTTCTGATGTTTCCCTTATCACTTGCAATTTAAATGGACTCACATAACTTGATCCAATAGTCATTCGCACACTGCCTGACAGCCTTTTGTACATCCTTCCTCGCTTTCTTCAGCTCACTCAGAGTGTTACGCGTTGATCTTTCCTAGTTTCTTAAGAGAGCTATCTTCTTTTTATCAATCAAGGGCTGCAGTATCTGGCTGTTTGCCGCAAACCAGTCCTGCCTCTTATGATCCACAGTGCCGTAAACCTCTACCGCTGTTTTATATATAGTTTCCTTAAGTTTACTCCATTTATCATTTACTATACAATTTTCTGATGTACCATTGAAAGCGTCTTGAAGTTGCTGTTGAAATTCAAAGCACTTTCCAGGATCGTGAGTGTTAGTAATATTAATCATGTGGCTAGACTTGTGTTTAGCTGTGTAGATTCTCTTTGGTCTCAGTCTAACCCTTGCAACAACCAAAGAATGATCTGTATCACAGTAAGCACTGTGGTAACTTCGAGTTAATGATGTATGGTTCAGATGTTGTCTCCGTGTGATAATGAAGTCCAGCTGATGCCAATGGCCGGATCTTGGATGTTTCCATGTGACCTTATGCATCTCTTTTGTTTTAAAAAAGGAGTTTGTAATACATAGGTCATTTCTAGTGCAATGCTCCAGCAGCCTTTGCCCATTATCATTCATGCGACCGATGTTGTATTTTCCAAGGCACACTGGCCATGAACTTGAGTCCCTGCCCACACGAGCATTGAAATCACCGAGCATATAAATGTAGTCGGATTTTGGAACTGCCTTGATCGCAGAGTCTAGCTGCTCATAGAACGTATCCTTTACAACATCAGAGGAAGCGAGTGTCGGTGCATATGCAGTGATAATGGTGGCAAATCCACAAGAGGTTGCCAAGCGCAGTGATAATAATCTTTCATTACCTCCAGCTGGGATATCAATCATTCCCAGTAGCGAATTCTTCACTGCAAAGCCCACACCATGTTTCCCTTTTTCTGCCTGCCCTCTACCCTTCCAAAAAAAGGTGTAATTGTTTTCCCTGAGTGACCCATCCTCAGCGAGGCGAGTCTCCTGCAGGCCAGCAATATCAATGTTAAGACGATTGAGTTCAGCATCAATCACAGCCGTTTTTCTCACATCGTCAATATTTGTCAAGTCAGTGGGAAATCCTGGACACATGGTTCTCACGTTCCAGGTTTGCAAGCCATAGCTTGAGGTTTCTATTCTTTTTATTAGTACCTGGTGCATTGGTTTTACAGCCTGCGATTCAGATTTTGTCCTAGCCCCAAGCACCCATTGAAGCAGGCAGGCTGTGGCGGATCAGCACTCAATTGGCTGGGGGCTGCCCAGCTTGAGGCGGGCGGTAGCTGATCAGTGACACCTGTGGGTGTCTCCCACCGTCAGAGGCAACGCGTGGCGCCCCATGCTTACGCCAACTGACAAGGAATTATAACCCGTAACAGTTGCCTCTCGCTTTGATTCCGAGACCGGTTAAGACCAGGGATGGAGTTATTGCCTCTCCATAGCACAAAGCCTGGGCTAAAATAAAGAAACCATGTGTTGCCCATGCAGCATGATCCCTCTCTCGGCCTGCCTAGTTCACTCCAGAGGAAAGTTGACACCTATAATCTGGAACAAGACAAGCTGCAGAAGCTGCCGGATCAGCAAAGCAATGCTCTAACTGTCCGCCTGTCGGAGCTTCGATCCTAGACCAGCTGCCAACCAAGGCTTAGGGCCTGGTCTGCCCTGCCATGACTTATTATGTCTTTGGGTTGCATTTCCTCGCACCAGGATAAGGCTAGTACCCTCCCAATTGCGCTCTTCCGCCCGAAGCCGTTGGCTTAATGTGGGGTGTCGGGTTTGGTAAGCGCCGCCCAACATTCGGCGCTGACAGAAAGCAGGTAGTACCGTCTACTGTC